>CM049846.1:37012040-37037040 GCA_027422415.1 Schizothorax lantsangensis | reverse complement strand
GTTTCATAGCTCAGTTTAATCCCTGTTATACAAGTGTGCTGGAACTGTGAGCGATATTGCTGAGAGGATCCTCAAAATACACGAGGAGCGTCTAAAATACAATCTGAGAAGTTTCTCAACTTTTACCTTTCAACAGAAGAGCGTAACTCAATATACGAGACATGAATTGGCTCCTAGGATGTATGAGCTCATATGCCTCCATATTATCATTCCCTGTTTCTCCATTTTTCTGTATTTTCGACACATATATGGTACACTGGTTACAGCTTAGGGCCTGCAATTGGACAGTTGCTAATGTGTTCCCAAAGCAGCGAGTCCTGAGGAGACTTAGACAGAGTTTGCTGCATTTTGGGGAAAACCTGTGAATTTGTGTTAAACTGAAGTTCTAAACTCTTACTAGGAATGTGGGCCGTGTAGAACTCCTTACAAGTATTGCATAATAAATGGTTTGATAGGATTCTTGAAGGAATAGTTCACCAAAAAATAAAAAATCTGATGAGAGTGTGCTCATCCCCAAGCCATGAGTTTGTTTCTTCATCAGGTTTGTAGAAATGTGTCTCTGCATCAGTGTCTCAGCAATGGATGCTCTGCAGTGAATGGGTGCCGTCAGAATGAGAGTCTGATAAAAACATCACAATAATCCACACCACTCCAGTCCATCAGTTAACATCTGGAGAAGACAAAAGCTGAAACAAATCCAGCATTAAGACGTTTTTAACTAAAATACGAGTCTATAATCCATAATAACGCTTCCTCCAGTGAAAGTGTTCTGGTGTGAATCAGGAGAGAAATCTGCATCAGATCAAGCAGCGTTTACAAGCCAAAACAGCTCTAAACTAATCTGTGGCTGGATTTTGATGTGAGAGACAACAGCAGATGCACTTTTTCAGTGGAGGAAGAGTTATTATGGATTATGGACTCGTATTTTAGTTAAAAATGTCTTAATGCTGGATTTGTTTGAGCTTTTGTCTTCTCCAGATGTTAACTGATGGACTGGAGTGGTGTGGATTATTGTGATGTTTTTATCAGGCTCTCATTCTGACGGCACCCATTCACTGCAGAGCATCCATTGCTGAGACACTGATGCAGAGACACATTTCTACAAACCTGATGAAGAAACAAACTCATCTTGTGTGGCCTGAGGAGGAGCTCATTTTCAGAAAATGTTAATTTTTGGATGAACTATTCCTTTAAAATCTCTTCATGAAGTGAAATGCAGTAGTGATATCATTATTCATGAGCACATGAGCAGCGTGTGTACTGTAGCTCTGATGTGAATTTTCTGAGGTTTTATGCCATTTTCATTTTTAATGACAGGTCAGTAGAGCGGTGACGGGACACAGCAGGTCAAAGGAGACTCAATGATACGAGTCCGATCTGAACTCTGTCCTTATGTGAGGTTACTGCAGATCACATCAGATCATAGCCAAGCCCCTGCAGTCTGTTCTGGCCTTAAAAAAAACCCTTGTTATTTTCCTCCAACTTGGATGGATTTGCTAAAACATAATAGAACTGGTAATTAAAGCCAAGTACACCGTGAGATGGAAGCTCATCACACTTTGATGTTTTAAGTCTGAGACTAGTCTGTGACAAAAAGCCCCAAATCCTAGCAGCATGTGTGTCATCAATACTTCTCTAACGTGCACACTTGTGAAACACACTGATTTCAAACTGGTTCGATGCTTGATCTGTGTACGATTAATCGGAACAAATCTAAAAAAATAAATAGAAATAAATAAATAATAATAATCACGATACAGCTTAGTGTGATTAACATATAGCAAAGACTGAAGCTTAAAAATAAATGCTAGATGAGTTAATGTTTGAACAAAGAAATTAGGACATAAATACTAGTATTGTAATTTTACAGTCGTTAATATTTATAAGTATTATTTTTTTTTCTTAAATACTTGATTGTTTTTATTTACAGTGACATACTAAAATAGTTATACTTCTTATTTTGTTAAAATTGTTTTAGTAACAATAATAATTATAATAAACATAACTAATATTTTTTTCTTAAATACTTAATTGTTTTTTACAGTCAAATATTAGAATAGCAATACCTCTTTTATTTAGTATTTTTATTTAGTAACAATACTAATCATAATAAAACAACAACAAAAACAATATAACGATAATAATAATAATAATAATGTTTTTTTGTTGTTTAATTTTTATTATTATTATTATTGTACATAGCCCTACATACAAGCATGACAAACATAGGTCTATATATATTAAAAATAATATAAAACTGGAGGTTGAAAAAAAAAAAATAATAATAAAAACATTTTAAAACACAATCGACATTCAACTTTTTTTTTTAAAAACCTGTTTCATGTATGACTTACAAATATGCATGGCATTAAGTTTATTAGCTTGTTTATGTTAAAACTAATAATGGATTGCATCGGGACACTTCTTCAGTATGATTATTGCTTTGGATGTGTTTGTGTGTATTTTTCAGTGTCATCTTTTTTATAACCTCAACAAACCGAGGAGCAGATCAGAAAGCGTTGAATGCTCACAGCAGGTCTCCTGCGGTTGTTGATGTTCAGACTCCTATAGGCCCACAGAGACACTCCAAACATGATGCTTATTAAAACAGAGCGCATTACCAGCATCATATCAGCACATTTCACATCACGTCCAGACCTGATGCACACGATGTGTTTCACACTGAGAGAATCTGTGTTTCTCATCTCTCTAACTCCATTGTCTTGCTTTATTTTCTCTCTTCATAACACTATGCACAGAAGCTACTTACCTGAGCGTTCCTGTAAACGGTAGATCACTAAAGTCATGGGTTTGAATCCCAGGGAATGCATGAACTGAAATGATGTTTAGATTGAATGCAGTGTAAGTCACTGAGGATAAAAGCATCTGCCAAATGCATAAATGTAAATGACGTTCTAGTGATTTATCCAGAATTATTTTTAGTTCAATCAATATAATATAATATAATATAATATCATGCAATTTTATGTACTATGATATAATATAATATAATATAATACCATGCAATTTTATGTACTATGATATAATATAATATAATACCATGCAATTTAATGTAATTTATAATATAATATAATACCATGCAGTTTAATGTAATATATAATATACTATAATATAATATAATGTAATCTAATAAAACTTATATAATGTAGTATAATGCCATTTAATGTAATGCAATAACAACATCTTAATATAATACAAAAATAGAACTTCATATAATGTAATATAATAAATGCAATTCAATGTTAGCAATATCTTGATCTTGTGTGTTGTTGTTGATGATCTGTGGCCTGTTGCATGAAGCAAGCTGAACAAACGCTGAGTTTCAGAGAAGGTTTAGAGTTGACAAAAGCAAACAAATCCATCCTGGTTTAGATCAGGTTCAGCGGGCTCACAACACACTATATAAATGTCCTCAGTCCACTCAGGGTTTGATCCAGAGTTCGTGACAGAGTTTAACCAGCCAATCACACCGAACATGGAGAGCATCGGTTTGATTCACTTCTCGCGAGAGTCTGCGCAATTTACTTCTCTGCTGAAGATTAAAGTGCCCCTATTATGGATTTTTGAAAATGACCTTTCATGCAGTGTGTAACAAGCTCTAAGTGAATGAAAACATCCTGCAAAGCTTTAAATCCGAAAGTGCACCTGTATAAAGTTATTGTCTCTCAAAAGAAAGAGTCGACTCTGAATCATTGAAACGAGTCATGACATCAACATGAAACATTAGCATATTGCCGCCCACTTGTTGTGCGCGCAAACCTGGGAAAACTTGATTTTCGTGTTGGTCTGAATGAAAATGCAAATTCATTCTTTGCCACTAGGTGCCGCTTTTGGAGCAATAGCGGTTTCCTCGGTAACGCTGTACATAAAGCAGCACTGCACTCATAAACACTGCTTCAAATTAAATCGACCAATCACCGCAGATTAGCGTCACACAAAGGAGGAGTTTGGAAAAATGAATCGTTTGGAGTTGTTGAGCAAGTAAGGTAAAAATAAATGCATATTATAAGACAATGAAAGTGTTTGTCAACCTGTTGTTGGGGACTCCCAAAACCAAAATATGAACCTTTCATAACCCATAATAGGGGCACTTTAAGAGATGTCGTTATTACAGTTTTTTTCAACTGCTTACACACATTGTTAAAACTTTGCCTATTTTTTTTCAAAACTTCACTTCACACACAATGCAAAAGCCTCACATCTCTTGCAAAATGAAGCACTGCATTCAAAATATCACAAACACATCTCAAAAGCAAACATTTGTCTTGAGCTCCTGTGTACATTTCTGTACAAGATTGAAAGTAATTGGCAGAGAGATGCTGAAAAATTCACGATAAACACGAAAGCAAGATTGAAAGCACTTTTTTTTATTGTAAGCATTTGTGGTTGTGATTACAGTATTGCACAGTATGAAAGAAAAGAAATGCATCAGCATGTGTAGATGTGTAGATGTGTATTTATAGGCCTATAGGCTAATTATAGGTTTGTAAACATTCGGGATGCGCGTGCATTATGGTTGCAGAAAACCCGGGAGAGATAGCCTTTATGGCTAGAGAATTACATGGATACGGTACAAAATAGTTAATTTAAAAAGATTATAGATTATATTGATTAGATGTTATTTTCAAAATGTTCTCCACATATTACAACAGTTTGTCACCCAGCGATAAACACTGTTATTCAACGAAATTGATGTTAATGAGTGGGATACAGATCCGTTTGCAAACAGTGATGATGTTTTTTTGTGGGCGGAGCCTATCTGGTGTCAGAAAATGACGTTTTTCAAAATTCTGACTTATTATATCTCACAGTTCTGATGAGGAAAAACAACTCATCATTCTCTCTTTTCGCCTCGGCTCAGAATATGAGTTTATATCCCACACTTCTGGCTTTGTTTCCCTTAGAATTGACAAACTCATTATTTTTGAGTTAAATCGAGTTATGAAGTCCGAATTATGAAATACAAACTTGCATTTGCGAAGAAAAAAAAGTCAGAATTGTGAGATAAAATAAATATATATTATGTAAAATGTTAATAGTAATAAGTTTAGATAATATTTCATGCTGTAACTGTAGGGCTAATACAATAAGTCCCCTATGAACAGCATATGTGAATATTATGTAGACATATTGTTTAAATCAAATTTATGCTTTAAAAGTAGAGTAATCATAGTAGTTTTCATCCATAGTCTGTCCGTTTAAACATCTGCGTTTAGCTTCAAATGGCGTCTTTGACGCAAAAAGCAAACTATGCTCCCTTCCAACTGGTTCTCTTTAAAATACAAATCTTGTGTAATCCCAGGCTATCTGTAATCAGAAGCACATTTAAAACTGGAATATAATTTAATTTCATTCACATGTGTTTCATAAACACATAATCCTTTCTGGATTACAATCCACCATCAAAATGATAAGTTTTTTTATTCTAGCTGCTGTGAGAAAAGGCTATAAACGATCTGCAGGATCCTCACATGAGATGTAGTCTACAATCCGGGAAAACTTCTTTATGTTTACAGACGTGACGTAATGACGCAGTGATGCTTGAATCTCCCGTGAAAACCTACCCGTACCACTCAGATTAGAAAACATTATTATAAGATAACCGTTGTGAATCGGGCTAAAGTAAGGTGATAGTTTTGAACACTGGCTGGTTATGTACTTTCTCAAATATTGATTTTGGATCATTTTTAACCAAAAAAAGCTTTAATTTGATTTAAAAAGGACCTGCTGTAGCATCTTTGTTTTACTCGTTGCACTAAACATTATTTGATTTAACATTTTGAAAACATTTATTTATGTAGCCTACTTTGGTGTTATTTAGTTTCACTGGTAAAGACCTTTTTTCTTTACACCAAATTTAAAAATGAAAACAAATGCTGAATGCTAATTAAGTAACATCTTTGTTTGGACTGTTGAATGAGTGTTGATTGTGTTGTTTGGATTGCAACTATTGCAGTTGTTGCCTTAAATTTCACATGGTTACAGTTAATGTTTTCATTTAAGGCCAGTTTTATGTAGTTTCAACCCAATTTAAAAGCAAAAGCTAAATGCTGATGTCAGCTTCTATGGAATGTACTTACTGCACAGTTACTGCCTTTAATTTCAGATGGTTACAGTTATTGTTTTCAATAGCCAAAAGCCAGTTTGGCCTGTTAAATACCAAATAAACATCTTGTTTATGTATACTTTTATTATTTCTTGTTTGTTGCTTATAGAAAAAAAAATCGGAAATCGGAATCGGCCATGAAAAATCATGATCGGTGCATTACTAATGATGTGTGTTGCTGTTATTAATGTGCGTTGTTGATGATCTTGTGTATTGTTGTGTTGTTGTTGATGTTGGTGTTGCTATTGTTGATGATGATGTTGTGTGGTGTTGCTGTTGTTGTTGATGATGATGATGTTGTGGTGTTGTTGTTGTTGTTGTTGATGATGATGATGATGTTGTGTGGTGCTGTTGTTGTTGATGATGTTGATGATGATGTTGTGTGGTGCTGTTGTTGTTGATGATGTTGTGTGGTGTTGTTGTTGCTGCTGTTGCTGTTGTTGTTGATGATGATGATGTGTGGTGTTGTTGTTGCTGTTGTTGTTGTTGATGATGATGTTGTGTGGTGTCGTTGTTGCTGTTGATGATGATGTTGTGTGTTGTTGTTGTTGTTGTTGCTGTTGTTGATGATTGATGTTGTGTGGTGTTGTTGCTGTTTTTGTTGATGATGATGTTGTGTGGTGGTGTTGCTGCTGCTGTTGTTGTTGTTGATGATGATGATGATGATGATGTTGTGTGTCTGTTGTTGTTGTTGTTGTTGTTGTTGTTGTTGTTGTTGATGATGATGATGTGTGTGTTGTTGTTGTTGTTGTTGTTGATGATGTTGTGTGGTGTTGTTGCTGTTTTTGTTGTTGTTGTGCGTTTTGTTGTTGTTGATGATGATGATGATGTGTGTGTTGTTGTTGTTGCTGCTTTTTGTTGTTGTTGATGATGATGTTGTGTGGTGTTGTTGTTGTTGTTGCTGTTTTTGTTGATGATGATGTTGTGTGGTGGTGTTGTTGTTGCTGCTGTTGTTGTTGTTGATGATGATTATGATGTTGTGTGTTGTTGTTGCTCCTGTGTTTGTTGTTGTTGTTGTTGTTGTTGTTGATGATGTTGTGTGTTGTTGCTGCTGTTTTTGTTGTTGTTGTTGTTGTTGTGATGAGTGTTTTTTTTTGTGTGGCTGTTGTTGTTGTTGATGATGATGTGATGTGTGTTTTGTTGTTTTGTTGTTGTTGATGATGTTGTGTGTGTGTTGTTGTTGTGCTGCTTTTTTGTTGTTGATGATGTTGTGTGTTGTTTGTTGTTGCTTGCTGCTGTTTTTTTGTTGTTGTTGATGATGTTGTGTGTTGTTTGTTTGTTGTTGCCTGCTGTTTTGTTGTTGTTGATGATGTTGTGTGTTGTTGTTGTTGTTGTTGTTGATGATGTTGTGTGGTGTTGTTGTTGTTGTTGTTGTTGTTGTTGATGTTGTGTGGTGTTGTTGTTGGTTGCTGTTTTTGTTGTTGTTGATGATGTTGTGTGTTGTTTTTGTTGTTGCTGCTGTTTTTGTTGTTGTTGATGATGTTGTGTGTTGTTGTTGTTGTTGTTGTTGTGTGGTGTTGTTGCTGTTTTTGTTGATGATGATGTTGTGTGTGTTGTTGTTGCTGCTGTTTTTGTTGTTGTTGATGATGTTTTGTGTTGTTTTTGTTGTTGCTGCTTTTTGTTGTTGTTGATGATGTTGTGTGTTGTTTTTGTTGTTGCTGCTTTTGTTGTTGTTGATGATGTTGTGTGTTGTTTTTGTTGTTGCTGCTTTTGTTGTTGTTGATGATGATGATTTGTGTTGTTGTTGTTGCTGCTGCTTTTGTTGTTGATGATTATGTTGTGTGGTGTTGTTGTTGCTGCTGTTTTTGTTGTTGGTTGTTGTTGTTGTTGTTGATGATGTTGTGTGGTGTTGTGTGTTGCTGTTGTTGTTGTTGATGATGATGATGATGATGTTGTGTGGTGTTGTTGTTGTCGTTGTTGTTGCTGCTTTTGTTGTTGTTGTTGTTGATTATGTTGTTATTGTTGCTATTGTTGTTGTTGATCATTTTGTGTGTTGTGTGTTGTTATTGATGTTGTTGTTGTTGTTGTCTTATGTTGATGATGTTGTGTGTTGTTGCTGTTGTTGATGATGTTGTGTGTTGTTGCTGTTGTTGATGATGTTGTGTGTTGTTATTGATGTTGTTGTTGATGATGTTGTGTGTTGTGGAGCTCCAGGCTGTGCTCCTGCAGGCTGTGAGGATGTTGTTTTCCCTGAGGCTGTTGTCTGCACAAGGACACACATGAGACTGAATGAATACAGAGTCACGCTCAACTGTGTGCGACTTCTCTTTGATAATTTCCGGCTTAAGGCAAGATCATTGGCCCTTCACCCAGATTAGCTCCACACCTGAAACCGAGATGATCATTCATGCTGTGCATCTCTAAAAGAGAACAGAGACACGCTTCACTGCTCGGCCGATAATACCGTTTTTCTCTATGAGCTTGTATTATTTTTCCAGTCTGTGTAATTGTATGCAATATGTGCTGTTTAGCGTATGTATATTAAAACCTAAAACTTGTACACTGTTCTTCGGCTGATGTTTCTTTCAGCGAATGTAAATCTAGTTGTCTTGGGCTTCATGCTTCTGTTCTCTGTCCCGTTTTCAAGTGTTTCTCCACTTCATTTCTCATTTTATACATCTGTCAGTCTCCATCTCTTCATACACACAGCCTGTAAACACACACTGGTGATATTCTGCCATCTGTAGCTAGGGCTGCAACAAACGGTTATTTTGATAACCAATTAATATAATGATTATTAGAAAGATTAATCGACTAATCGTTGATTAATTCAGTGATTATTCAGTCGACTTTGATTATTCAGCTTTTGCAATGAGTTAAAATACTGAGTTATACATATTCTAACAAATAAATAAAGATAATCACTTCAGCTTTTGAAAATCATATTATGTAATTACAATTATTATACAATTTAAAATGAGATGACAGACCATTTGCACCATTTAATTAGCTATATGAAAAAGTAACTGAATAGCACATCATTCTGCCTAACATCTCCTTTTGTAAGTCATATGGATAATAAACAAAATAAAGGTAAGCGATAAGACACTTTATTTTTAGATAAGCCATTGTATTCACAACCTAATCTCTCTTCTAATACCTTGTAGGGTTATGATAATCAAAACAGTCCTGGGGTCCGTTCTTCGTATGTCGCTAACTCAGTTAGCTGGATTTGATTGTTGTCGATTTAGCTTGATCTTGGATCATTTGGTTCTTCGAAGCTCATCCTGGACTTGCTGTCATAGCAACAGGTCTGTAAGCTTAAACCTGCTCGGGAGCAGCTTATTTCATGTAAACAGGATTAGATTGCTTCTTTTTAAGCAGAATTGATACTTAATATCTGCCCCAGCCACCGCTACTTTATTACAAGAGTACCCTACTGGTCCAGGGACAATGATTTAAAATAAAAATCATTTAAAAATTAATTTGAAAATAATATGACAATGTTGTGTAGTCTATAATACTATAGACACAGACAGTTTTACTCATTGAAAGATTTATTAGTGATGAAATAATTACTTTATAACTGTATTGGAGTCTTACACACATGCTATACAGTTAATCTGAGCCGTGCATTAAT
This sequence comes from Schizothorax lantsangensis, assembly GCA_027422415.1. Classification (NCBI taxonomy): domain Eukaryota; kingdom Metazoa; phylum Chordata; class Actinopteri; order Cypriniformes; family Cyprinidae; genus Schizothorax; species Schizothorax lantsangensis. The sequence continues at coordinate 37,027,333 of CM049846.1, read as the reverse complement.
CTGAGTTATGACAGATATTATGGGATGTGGCTTGATGGAGCGCAGGAGATGCAGATAACTCTAAGAAACTTTGATTAATGCTGTCACGTAACAAATCTGCTTCAAAGATAAAATTAAATTAATTGCTAATTACAACATTGAAATAAAATTGTAAAGCCTGTACAAATACTAGAAGTCATAAATATAAATAATTGGGAATCATGTAAAAAAATTACAAATAAATTAAAAACAGTGCACATTTAATTTATCTATTTACATCTCATTTATCTATTTATATCTATATATTTAGTTTTGTTTGCTTGGCTGTTTCCTTATAAAGGTCCGGAAGTTTGTCAAGTGTTTCGTCAGGTGTTTATTTTAATGATATGATGTCATTACGTTGCTGTCTTGCCGTCAGCCAATCGCTGCATTGCTGATCGTGGTTTCGAGTATCGATACATCTGCCCTTTTCGGGGAACACGAGAACGCGCAGTAACCTTAGACAACTTAATCCAGATATTTTAATCTAATACGCAAATTAATTTGAAGAACCAAATAAACCAGAGATCAGTTATCAGGATTAGAAGATCTGGCATCTTTCACATCATCTCAGATGTATTAAGCGAGGTACGAAGAATGGACCCCAGAGCTAGATCAAGCTTTGATCTCTGCAAACCTAACTATCACTTTAATGAAATATTTTATTTCCCACTAATAAAAATATTTTATCATTAGCTAGCTCCACACTGGAGCGCTGCTTTATAACAGAAAATCAAGTTGAAATTCTAACTGAAAGCGACACTGACTCTGGTTTTTCATGTTTAATACTATAAAGCTGCTTGATTTAAGGCTATCTATTGCATAAAGTACTATATAAATAAACGTGACATGACTGGACTTTACTAGAGTGCTGAACTGCAAGCATCCACATCGCTGTAACCAGATGCTTTCTTAACTGCTGCTTTCTCACCGCTGTCAGTTTTTGTGTTTATTTTGTTATTGAGAGGAAAGCGCGCATCATATATTTACATATTCATCCAAACACGGCTCAGCAGCTTCAGGTTCGGCTGCGTTTGCTCTGAAGCGCTGTCTTCTTCTCTTGAAATGCATCCAGGAGGGCTGAATTACAGTCTTGCGCTACAGCGCCACACTGGTCAAACCGCGTTATTGCAGGCTCTTTCATTAGGTCACATGAGATCAAACGACTACTCGACAACAAAAAATATTTGTCGACATTTTATTGTCAACGTTGTCGATAATGTTGACTAATCATTTCAGCCCTATGTCAGAGCCTCATCTACGTCAGCTGAGAGAGAGCTGGATATTTATGAAATAATATTTACACAGTGAATGTTATTATGATTTGACAATATCATCCTATCAGACCAATAAAGCCCTTTGAGCAGAAAGAGAGGAGAATGGTGCGTTTGGAGATTATGTGACATGGTGAGAAGTTATTATGTTTGGACAATATCAGAGCCATAAATCTCATTCACATGGAAATCAATCTCTCACATACAGAGAGGGAGATGATTCGATCGAGGTGTTACCCATGATGCTTTGTGATGCTAATGTCGCTGAGGTGACGCTCTAGCGCTCCGTCAGATACATGGCCTTGCAAATGACTTCTTCTGTTGGCTGCTGACAGTGAGAATTGAAAATCCAAAGGAGATTGTGAGTGCTCCGAGTTCATTTGGAGTTTTATTCTGTGTTTTAGAGCTTGAGCGGTGTCTTTAGGACCTTATTGGGTGCTGTGAGCATCACTGATGCCTTAGATTGTGTTGCTTGTTGAGGAGAGGTGTGCAATTACCTTTTCTGAGAGATAAAACACACAATTTCAGCCTGACGGACGATAAAATGAGCAGAAAAAATCTGAGCACCTACAACACCCTAGCAACCACTTAGCAGTCACCCTAGCAACTACCTAGTACAGCCTAATAACCTCCTGGAATACCCAAGCAATTGCATAGCAACCGCCCAGAACACACTAAAGGCAATTGAACACCCGAGCAACCACCTAACAACCACCCAGAATACCATAGCAACCACCAGAACACCCTAAAGACAATTGAACACCCTAGCAACCACCTAACAACCACCCAGAATACCATAGCAACCACCAGAACACCCTCAAGTCAATTGATCGCCTTAGCAACCACCAGAACACCCTAAAGACAATTGAACACCTGAGCTACCCAGAATACCCCAACAACTGCATAGCAACCATCCAGAACACCCTCAAGGCAATTGAACACCCTAGCAACCACCTAACCACCACCTGGGATACCCCAGCAACTGCAGAGCAACCACCTAGAACACCCTCAAGAAAATTAAACACCCTAGCAACCACCTAACGACCACACAGAACACCCAGAAACCCAGAATACCCTAAAGGCACCCAAAACACCCTAGCAAGCAAAAAACATCCGGAAGATCCCAGAAAGCACCTAAAATACCCTAGCAACCACCTGACAACCATCCAGAACATCCTAAAAAGTATGTAAAATATAGAAGCCACACAGAACACCTTATTAAATGCCTTGGTCACCCTAGCAACTACACTGAACACCCAGCAATCTCATAGCAACCACCCAGAATACCCTAGCAACCATATAGTAACTCATAAAAACAACCTAGCAACCACCCAAAACACCTTAGCAACCACCTAAATATCACACAGAAGACCTATAAAGACCCTAAAATACCATAGCAACCACCTAACAACCATCCAGAACATTCTAGAAAGCATCTAAAATATCCAGGCAACCACACAGAACACCCTATCGAATGTCTTGATCACCCTAGCAACCATGTTGAACACCCAGCAACCTCATAGCGACCTCTCAGAATACCTTAGCAACCATATAGCTCAGTTTAAACCCTCATTTAAACCCACAGCACCTCTCATGACAGTCCTGCATCATGATTTCAGTGAGTTTTGTGTAATCACATCTCAGTGTCTTCAGAGAGTCTGGGTTGTTGATGGTGTTATATTCAGAAAGCCTGGTTTCCTGCTGCTATGTTGTGTTTCCATCACTGGAGGGCGATAGAGCCTCACCGCTGTGACTGAATACAGCCACTAATGAGCCACACACACTTCTGTTGGGTGTGAGTGTGTGTGTGTGTGTGTGTGTGAATGTGTTTGTTTGTGTGTGTGTGTGTGTGTGTATGCGCGCGCGTTTTTGTGACATATGAGGACACAAATTTGTATAATGACATGGGTATGACATGGGTATTACAAGAAGGTGATTTATGAGGACATTACCCCATGTCCCCATTTTTCAAAAGGCTTATAAATCATACAGAATTAGTTTTTTTGAGAAAGTAAAAATGCAGAAAGTTTCCTGTAAGGTGTAGGGCGAAAATACAGTTTGTACAGTATAAAAACCATTACGTCTATGGGATGTCCCCACTTTTCACAAAAGCAAACGTGTGCGTGTGTGTGCGCGTATGTGCGTGTGTGTGCGTGTGTGTGCGTGTCTGTGTCTGTGTGTGTGTGTGTGTCTGTGTGTGTGTGTGTGCGCGCATGTGTGTGTGCGTGTGTCTCTGTGTGTGTGTGTGTGTGCGTGTGTGTCTGTGTGTGTGTGTGTGTGTGTGCATGTGTGCGTGTGTGTGTGTCTCTGTGTGTGTGTGTCTCTGTGTGTGTGTGTGTGTGTGTGTGTGTGTGTGTGCGCGTGTGTGTGTGTGTGTGTGTGCGCGTGTGTGTGTGTGTGTGTCTGTGTGTGTGTGTGTCTGTGTGTGTGTGTACTGGTTTTTGTGGTTTACGGGGACAAAATTTGTTTAATAACATGGGTATGACAGAGGTATTACAATTTGAAGGTGGTTTATGAGGACACTGCCTATGTCCCCGTAATTCAAAAGGCTTAAAAAACATACTAAATGGTGTTTTTTTGAAAATTTAAAAATGCACACAGTCTCCTGTGAGGGCTAAGTTTAGGTGTAGGGTAGGTGTAGGGCAATAGCACATACAGTTTGTACAGTATAAAAACCATTACGCCTATGGAGAGTCCCCGTAAACCACAAAAACCAACATGTGTGTGTGTGTGTGTGTGTGTGTGTGTGTGTGTGCGAGTGTGTGTGTGTGTGTGTGTGTGTGTGTGTGTGTGTGTGTGAATGTGTGTGTGTGTGTGTGTGTGTGTGTGTAATGCTGCCGCTGGACTGATGGAGGTCTGATAGCGTCTCTTATCGAGCTCTCTCAAATGAAGCTGCGTGTCTCTCTGCAGGTAGATATTGAGCTCTGTGTTTCTCGCTGATATTGAGCGCTGTTATTCCAGGCTTTGTCTGTTTGTAAGTGTGTGCATGTGCTTATTGGCCTTTGAGCTTCAGCAGGGCTGATATCGGTCTGAAGGGTTTGTTGTATTAGCAGAAGAGCAGCAGGACTCTCTGTTATTGAGCACCACGCATTGAACCTTCATGCTTTACTGCCTGTGTTATGAAAGATGGAGATGATGATGGAGAGAGAGAGAGAGAGAGAGAGAGAGGAGAGAAACAAATACTCATACTCACAAAAACATGTAGGGTACAACGGGGCAAAAGGCACACCTTAAGAAAAAAAATGCTATTCACTGCGCCTAAAATGTATAATTGCAGAAATAAATGAAAAAAATTGTATTGAACATTAATGGAGCAATAGATTTTGTGTGAAAATAAATCATTCAAGTTGTTTATTTTGTTTAAAAATCTTATAAATGTATGAGATGGCAAGAGGGGCCTTTTACCCCCCCCCCCCCCCCACACACACACACGGGGTATTGATACAAATACTTCAGCTAAAATATTGTTTTTTTAAATAATGTCTAAGTTAATACTTATTCAAAACAATAACTTTAGCAAAGTTCGTACTATTTTCTGCTTATTTTGAAAAATAAAATAATTTTTTTGTTCAATAAATATGCTGTCATTAAAATATGTTAATATAAAAAATATATATTTAAAATACAGAAACAAAATAATTTTAATAAGTAAAGATTCTGAAAGCATTGAAGGAGATCCAATAATAATTTAAATATATTTACAGTAGTAACAACAAATTATATTTTATTATATGATATGATTAATATCATGTTTTTAAAAATGATGGTTTCATTCTAAACATGGCTATTATCTCTAATATGGACACACGACATAATATATGATATTTACATCTGAATCTAACCATGTCAACAAATGGAAAAGTCAGCCATCTATTAATTATCATGTTAATTACTGCACCTTTAGCCCCAACAGCAGGGGTCTTTTTTACCCCAAATACCATACTTTTACACATTCTTTCGTTATAACTGTTGCTTTAATTATCTTAAACAAAACTGAAAATCATAAAGAAGACCTTTGTCTCAAAATACATGCATTAATTTTACTGATTCTCATTTGCTACTTAAATCTACAACATTTTAAAAAACATAAAATATTAGATCAAGTAAGCACAGAATCAAAGATCAGACAAATATACACCTGCATCTTGAAAAGTGGATGTTTTGGAAAGTGCTACGCCACGTTTTTGTGCCATCTAGTGGTTTAGAGGAAAATAACATCAAAGGCGTCTTTTACCCCGGGGTGCCTTCAGCCCCGTTGTACCTTACCTTTTGTTGTTGTTGTTGCTGAAATACATCATCTATGGGAGCTCATTTTCACATGGGATAAATAAAGATAATTGCGTCTATCTCACTGTTCGGATTTTGATTATTTTTTCTTGCAATTCCAAGTTTTCATCTCACAATTGTGTTGTTTAGCTTCTGCTACAAAATGAAAAATAAAAATGCAAATTATAACTTTTTATCTCATAATTCACAATCGAGATAAAAATCGAGAATATTGAATCTTTATTTAAGAAAGCCATAAAAACTTTTGATAAAAAGGCATTGTCATTCCACCATTGCGATATCTTAGAGAGACATACATTTTTAAGCTTTGACAATTTTAAACGTCTCAAGTATGCTTGTTTGGTATATAAAGTGTTACATAGTCTTGCCCCCCCTCCGCTGCATGGCTTTTTCCAAAGACTTGAAAGCGGAGGTAGTACACGGGCCTCTGTAAATGGGGACTGTGTGATACCATTTAGGCGCACCACTTTTGGACAAAATGTATTGTCAATAATAGGCGGTAAACTCTGGAATAGTTTGCCCCTCCCAGTAAGAGAGTGTCCTACATTTAACACCTTTAAAACTCACTTAAAACAGTGGCTTCTAGAAAACCAGAGCTGTATTCATTTTTAACTGTCACACATTTATCATTCATACACTTTCATTGTTAAGATTGAATGCAGTATAGAGGTGGATGAACAATGTCTTTTCCATCATGTATTTTGTTTTGTTTTGTTGTTTGTTGTTAATGTATATGTCACCATTATGTGTAACTTCTCATTTATAGTGAATTAATGTTGTATTATTGTTGGCTGTCCTTATGTTAGTTTTATGTTACCTGCCTAGGGACTGCGGATGAAAAGTAGTTACTGTTACTAATTCTGGCATATTTACATGGTGTATTTTTATACAACAATGTTTATGAATATGCATGGTCCCTATTAAATAAACCAATAAATAAAATAAATCACAAATATATCTCACAAATCAGTTTTTCCCCGCACCTGGCAATTCAGACTTTTTTTGTTGCATGTTTTGGATTTTGCAAATTTCACAATTTGGACTTTTCTTCTCATAATTTAAATCTCACAATTCTGAGTTTATATCTCACAATTTTGTTTTCTTGCTTCCGCCATAATAATTTAAACTAAGTTTTTATCAGAATTTTGAGTTTATCTTACAGCTCTGGGTTTATATCTCACAATTCTGACTTTTTTTCCTCTGAATTCTATAAATGCTATGAATCTTACAATAAATCTTTTTGTTTCTGCCACCGAATACAAAATAAAAAAAGTAATTGCAACTTTTTATGTCACAATTCTGAGTTAATTTCTAACAGTTTTGAGCTTTTGTCTCATAATTCTGAAAAAAAAGTCAAAATTGTGAAATTAAACCCAGAACAACAACAAAAATCTGAATTGTGAGATAAAAAGGCACAATTAACTTTGTTTTTGATTTTGTGGCAAAAATGGGCTTCCGTAATCATCTCAGCTTAATTTTTTTAATTGGCCATTGGGATTTTGTAGCCAATCAACTGCGCTGTAGATGTCATGTGACTCACAGGAAATGACATCATGGCAGCTCTGATCAGCTGTGATGTTGAAGGCAGACGGATGCAGACGGATGGAGATGAAGGCAGGATGAGTGTGTGTGTGTGATACAGTCCGTCTGTCACACCTCACACACTCACGAAACTTCATTTACTCTGTGACTCAATGTGAAAGTGAAATATTATATTTGTAGAGTATTTTTAGATGTGTAGACGAGACCTAATGCGTATTTAAATGTGACATCCTCCAGGACTGAACAGCATTTATTTGAAACAGAAATCTTTTGTAACATTATAAACATCACTTTTGAAGTATTATTTTCTCTTTGTTTGACCCGTGATGAAGCTGATGCTAATATCTATAGAGAGATTGATGGTCCGTTTCATATCACATGGATTCCTATCCAATTAGATGTCATTATATGTAATTAAACAACAAATTAGTCCAAATGATCATTAATACCATGTAGCTGGATGACATCTGTTCAGATTAATTAGTGTAATACAAAAATATAGGTATGTATAATGTGTTTAATTCATGCCAACTCGAGTTCCTCTGAAGGTTTTGTTCTCATCTGCTCAATCAACTATATGTCTTCTCTGTAAACGCAAGAAATGCCCTCAAAAGAAGGAATAATGGAGGAGAGAAGCGCGATAGAGAGACAGAGGAGCTGTAAATAAACAGCGGCGGGTGTGTGGCAGCAGTTATGAGAGCCGTAATGACTTTATTTTGATTGCGGTGGCACAGGTTCTTTCTCTCTCGCAGTGACTCTCATCATTAAAGGGGTCATGACATGAGAAATCAAATTTTGCCTTGATCTTTTGGCATATAAGAGGTCTTTGTACCATTGAAACATCCTGCAAGTTTCATAGCTTAAGACGTCGTCCTCATTATAAACAAAGCATTTATTTAATCGAGCTCAAACAATGGATCCAGTGGGACAAGGTGAGGTCACCTAGCCCCAGTCATTTGCATAAACACCGCCTCGAGATGAAGATATCAGCATAGGCCCTGCCCACCGGCGTTCAGTCACTTAAAGGGGGGGGGGTACAATGCTGTTTCATGCATTCAGAGTTGTTTACACTGTTAAAGAGTTGGATTCTCATGCGAAGCATGGACACAGTTTCAAAAAATTTTTTTGGACATATAACAGAGTATTTCTGTGCCAAAAATCTCACTTCCGGGTTCGTACAAGTTTCGGAGAGTTTTTTTCGATCGTTGTTCTTGATGACGTAAACGACGTTGGAACTCCTTATATGGGCATTTCTCCCGGAAGAACACGCCCGTGCACGCATCGACCGGAGCGAGAGCAGCCAATCAACACGCTTCAATCGGCAGCGCTGCACGGGACTCGCTCGGGAAGAACGTCTCTAAAGAAGTGTGTTTTTGGTTGTGAGGGAAAGATAACCTTGTTCAGCTTCCCAAAACAACCCAGCGTTACGTGAACAGTGGATATAGTTTGTTTTTCCGGGGCAGCAATGGAGTTTCTCAAGTGTTTTGTTGACTAACGTTGTATAAACAAGGCCCAATTCGACACTGGATTTGCACATGGTTTAATACTGAAAGATGGAGCGGTCAGCTATAAAAGATCCCGGTCATGATTCAGAACTGCAGATGGTGAGTGAAACGGCATCAAATGTCTGTGTTTTGTTGGCGATCGGAGCAAGTGCTCGTCACTCTTTAGCTCCGCCCACGACACGCCTTCACTCTGTAGCCCCGCCCACCACACGCCTTCACTCTTTAGCTCCGCCCACACGGCACGCCTCCAGGAGCTCGGCTTTTTTCGGAGAGAATCGTAAATCTCTATCTTTCTTTTATAAATATGATAAAACTAAAGACGTTTTGGAGATATGAAGGATGCAGTACTACTCTATAGGTACTCAAGATTAACATGAGATTGGGTGAAACTGTGTGCGTTAGGTCCCCTTTAAAAAAGCACTGCGTTGCGTCAAAAGCAAATAGAAATTACAATCACTGCCGCTATCTTGTCTACACTGGATACTTTCTGACAGTCCACGCTCGAGTCTGTCATCAATCGGACAAATGGAGTGAAAGAACTTACGCTTTGACGTTTGGTTTAAACAGCTCGTTCGCGTCTTTGTACAGATATCAGATTCAACAAGTGGATAGTTTATTTTTAATGGCATCCCGGATCGTGTCAGAGGATTATATGTTTGTTTGGAGCATTTTGTTTTGTAATCGAGGCACAGTGTCATGGAGAGTTTACAAAGAATCATTTGTTGAAAGATGAAGCGGTACTAGATCTGACTGCTGCGGCATCACAAACCGTAAGTAAATGACTTCATAATGGAAATAACCGTTTAATTTTGATTATGTTGTCAAAACATGCAATAGTAGTGATAGGTCGTTCTTGAATGATTCATTCATTTTGAACGAATCTTTAATGTGACTCAGTAAGAACAAGTCATCTCGGGGAGTGATTCGTTCAGTCGCGCATGCACAGCATCCAATTCATAGTTTTCAGTCACGTGACCGGCTCGAAGACCTGGAGGGCAAAACATCTATAGAACTGCAGGACAAGCGTGTCAATTTTTCATCTGTTTCCCAGCCGCAAATATTTAGATCAGCTCTCAAAAGAATAAAACAAAGGTATTTCTGAACAAAATGCAAGTTTTGGCCATTTGCAATCAATATTAAGCACCCGCGGCAGTATTTCAATCATAAACAGTGCAACAAAACGTTGTGAAAACACTTAAAGTGCCGTAATATATTTAAAACGGTAATATAAAAAAATCTAATTCAGTATTCACCATATTAATGATGCATGGTTTACCAGAGATGGAAACTCGAGTCTGCGACTTGGACTCGAGTCGCACTTAAGTCGCATACATAAAGACTTGGGACTTGACTTGGACTCGTGAACAGCTGACTCGAGACTTGACTTGGACTCGTGACTCGTGACTCTCGTAAAAAACGCAAGTCATTTGGTATAGGAGTTTATATGAATGTATCTCTGAGGGAAACTGGCTGTCTTAAAAAAAGTTTAAATGGTATTTTCTTTTCATCTTGCCTCTGTATACTGCATATTAAAGTAGTGTTCATAACTGCAGCGCTGCTTTGTTTACATCGGTAACCAAGGAAACATTTACATTTACATTTACATTTAGTCATTTGGCAGACACTTTTATCCAAAGCGACTTACAATTGGGGAGTACATAAAGCGATTCATCTTGAAGAGGCAATCAGACAGAGGAAGTGCTCGTAACACCAAGTCTCAGTCATTGTTCAAATAAGTACAAGCTAGCAAGGGAAGTCAAGTAGTGCCGAAAGAGATGAGTCTTCAGTTGTTGCTTGAAGATTGACAGGGATCCAGCATTCCGGATAGGGGTGGGAAGATTATTCCACCATCCAGGAATGGTGAATGAGAATGTTCTGGAGAGTGATTTTGAGCCTCTCTGTGATGGTACCACAAGGCGTCGCTCACTAGCAGATCTCAGACTTCTGGAGGGGATGTAGATTCGTAATAGTGAGTGGAAGTAGGAGGGTGCTGAGCGATGTTTAATTGATGTTCAAGCGCCACCTGTTGGCAGAGAGTGAATCTGCATTAATTCAGCCTGTCTTCTCTGTCTGCTGGTTTGTTTCGTACAGATGTTTTATGTAGAATAGTTTCACAAAACTAAAGTCAGACCATTTTGTTTTTGCTTCAAATTTCGAAATTATACAATCCAGTTTAGATGAAAACCTGCTCGTGCTGGATGTATGCAGCTCTTTGTTTGGATTGTTTGTTTCAAACACAGTGGTTGCCTCTGATTTTAAATTGAAAAAGAGCACAGACAAAGCCTTAGTTTGTTTATATGAGATTTATTTCATTTGTGTAATTCATTTGATTAATTGGGGTTTGTTTTAAAATGTAGTTTTGTTGTTTGACATATTTCAATTTTACAAAGAAATGTGCAGCATTTTATCTGACAATTAATAAATGGACACCTTTTCATTTCTTTGTCTTAAATTTTGTTCAAAAAATTTTTGTTGAGAAAATCATATCGTGAAATCAGTATTTCAAAACTGACTTAGCCTCAATAACTAGCTGAAAGAACTGTTGCTAATAAATAGAATAAAGACTTGAGACGTGACTTGGACTCCACCTCAAAGACTTGAGACTTGACTTAGACTTGACCTCAGAGACTTGAGACTTGACTTGGACTTGGACCTCAGAGACTTGAGACTTGACTTGGACTTGACCTCAGAGACTTGATACTTGACTTACACTTGACCTCAGAGACTTGAGACTTGACTTAGACTTGACCTCAGAGACTTGAGACTTGACTTAGACTTGACCTCAGAGACTTGAGACTTGACTTAGACTTGGACCTCAGAGACTTGAGACTTGACTTGGACTTGGACCTCAGAGACTTGAGACTTGACTTGGACTTGACCTCAGAGACTTGAGACTTGACTTAGACTTGGACCTCAGAGACTTGAGACTTGACTTGGACTTGGACCTCAGAGACTTGAGACTTGACTTGACTTGACTTGAGACTTGACTTGGACTGAGACTTGAGACTTGACTTAGACTTGGACCTCAGAGACTTGAGACTTGACTTGGACTTGGACCTCAGAGAGACTTGAGACTTGACTTGGACTTGGACCTCAGAGACTTGAGACTTGACTTGGACTTGGACCTCAGAGACTTGAGACTTGACTTAGACTTGGACCTCAGAGACTTGAGACTTGACTTGGACTTGGACCTCAGAGACTTGAGACTTGACTTGGACTTGGACCTCAGAGACTTGAGACTTGACTTGGACTTGAACTCAGAGACTTGAGACTTGACTTAGACTTGACCTCAGAGACTTGAGACTTGACTTAGACTTGACCTCAGAGACTTGAGACTTGACTTAGACTTGGACCTCAGAGACTTGAGACTTGACTTGGACTTGACCTCAGAGACTTGAGACTTGACTTGGACTTGACCTCAGAGACTTGAGACTTGACTTGGACTTGACCTCAGAGACTTGTGAACATGTCTGTGGTTTACACAGGCAAGAAGATGAGGCCGGAATATGAACACAATCTGCTTAACGGTTCAGTGTTTTCCTTCTAATGGTTTTCTATGGGAAGCATTTAATGTGAATCTTTGCACATTGTGTTTATATTCTGGCTTCATCTTCTTGCCTGTACAAAATATACATCATCAATAAGGTGTCCACTGAATCTCGCCTTTTAATATCTGCGTTTTACTACATTATTACTTGATGAAATCTGTGTAAAAATAGCTGTCGGTCAGCGGAGCAAAGCTTGGTTTTGTCCTCCAGTTGGACGTTCCTATAAGAGTGTGACGTCACGTGAAAACTATCAATAGGTTCTGTACTGGAATTAGTTCACCTGTTTTGAGTCTTCGGGTTTTTCGAGTCATTCGTTCATCAGCTTAGCTTATGAGGCTGTCACGTGATGAACGAACGACTCAAACCCGAAGACTTGTCAGATAAGAGGTGAGGTGAGCTAATCATACACTAAAGACCCATGTAAACAATGAATTCATCTTTTCTGTTTCTTATAGCATTATAGTTTTGTCTTGTTTGTATTGTGATCAATGTTTGCGTAAGTAGTAGATGTGTTAGTGAAGTAACATGTAACATTTTAATTATATTTAGCTAAAATGAACGAAATGACTCGAAAAAAGATTCGTTCATTTTGCTGAACGAGACTCAAAGGTCCGAGTCGGTAAAATGATCCGAACGTCACATCACTGGGGCATTGATAGTGTTTCCTATGCAGTGACGTTAGCCAATCATAACAGCGGCTGATTACTGAGAAGCCTTAAAGGACCCGCCCCTTAAAGGAACACTCCACTTTTTTTGGAAATAGGCTCAACTCCCCTAGAGTTAAAACGTTTAGTATTACCGTTTTTGAATCCATTCAGCCGATCTCCGGGTCTGGCGGTAGCACTTTTAGCTTAGCTTAGCATAGATTATTGAATCGGATTAGACCATTAGCATTTCGCTCAAAAATGACCAAAGAGTTTCGATATTTCTCCTATTTAAAGCTTAACTCTTCTGTAGTTACATCGTGTACTAAGACCGACGAAAAATGAAAAGTTGTGATTTTCTAGGCTGATATGGCTAGGAACTATACTCTCATTCCGGCGTAATAATCAAGGAGCTTTGCTGCCGTACCATGAGTGCAGCAGGCGCAGTGATATTACGCAGCGCCTGAAAGTAGTCCCCAGCTCAGTAGCCTATGATATAGCTGGGGACTACTTTCATTTTCCGTCGGTCTTAGTACACGATGTAACTACAGAAGAGTCAAGCTTTAAATAGGAAAAATATCGAAACACTAGGGTCATATTTGATGACCAAATGCTAATCAATGAACTATGCTAAGCTAAGCTAAAAGTGCTACCGCCAGACCCGGAGATCGGCAATCAGAAACGGTAAAACTCAACTGTTTAACGAGGTGTAAAATGAGGCTATTTCCAAAAAAAGTGGAGTGTTCCTTTAAAAACAGTCTGTTTCTGAGAGAGGGTCAGAACGAGGGTTGAAAATAATAATTTTTCCACATATTTATTTGTTTTTTTGTGCAAAAACTTTATTAACATTATAAGTAAACCTCAAAGAACATATTAAAATAATAAAAAAAATCAATGTCATGACCCCTTTAACACAAAGTGGATGTAAATTCATATTAGCCCTTATTCCACCGTCTCTCTGCTCAAACGCACACCTACAGCTGACGTCTGCTTCCCTGCTGCTGGGCTGAAAGCGTCTTCCAGATCAATCATGGCTGGTATTTAGACTCTTACATAACTCCTAATCCTGGCATTCAGCGCAGACACGGGCCAGATTCACATTTAAAGCGTCTGAATGAGGATCTGGAGCTCTTTTCACTGCTCTTCAGTGCTTTGGTTTGCAGCTATTGAACCAGATATTTCTGCTGTTTCTGCCTGAGCGCGTGTTTTAATCTTTTAATTGTTTTCATAAATCAGCTGCGGATATATATAGCATTTACGGATGAAGCCGTTCATGTATATTATCAGCTAGTGTACACTGTAAAGGGAACCTAAAGTGTATTTCCAACCTTTGATTCACCATTGTTACTGGTCAGGGGTGCGTTTCCCAAAAGCATCGTTAGCTAACTATGGTGGTAAGTCCCATTGAACTCTATTGGTAACGACGTAACTTGCGACCATAGTTGCTTTTGGGAAACGCACCTCAGATCAGATAGAAATAGCAAATTTTAACTTATCTAAAGTTTCAAGGTATTTCAGTGATCATACTGAATCTGATTCAGGGATATTTTAATGATGTCATCTATAAATTATCCATTAGAATCAGTCGATATTTGAAGCTTTTTTTTTCCAATTCAAAATTATTTTATTTTATTTACAGATGAATAGAAAGTTCAAAAGAACAGCATTTATTTGAAACGGAAATCTTTTGTCACATTATAAACATCACTTTTTGAACAATTTCATGAATCTTTGTTTTATAAAAGTATTATTTTCTTTTTGTTTGACCGCTGATGAAGCTGATGCTAATATCTAGAGAGAGACTGATGGTCCGTTATATTTTATTTTATTTTAATTTTATCGTTAAAGGTGGGGTAAGTGATTTCTGGTAGCCAGTGTTGACATTTGAAATCACCAAAACAAACACACCCCTACCCCAAAAGGGTCTCGCCCCTATTTTGATAGCTCCGCCCCACACATACGTACGGCAACGATTAGTTCTGTGAAACAGAGAAAAAACAATGTTAAGCCCCGTTCACACCAAGCAGCACGATAAAGATAACTATAACGATAACTATATTCGCGTCCACACCAGCGAACGATATCGTCTGTTTATTCTAAGCGCACGCGCGTCTGCCGCTTTAAATTCTCCAGCACATTATAGCAGGATGGATTCTGATTGGCTGTCAGTGTTTTTATCGTTCATCAGCTGAAAATAAATTAGTTCTGGAAGTGATTCCAACGATATCGTTTCTCTGTGCCTTTATCGTTATAGTTGTGGTGTGGACGCTGCTATTCTTTAATACTGAGAACGATTTTTAGAACTATATCTTTATCGCTATCGTGCTTGGTGTGAACGGGGCTTTACTCACCTATCGAGAAGAAACAAAGCAACCTCGGCGTCCGATCGCAGGCCTTCCTGCTCCTTGAGTTCTCTCCGGTGCTGGAAAGCTGATTCGATATTTACACGGGTCCTACTTCTTGCCTTATCGTAAC
>CM049846.1:37004540-37007040 GCA_027422415.1 Schizothorax lantsangensis | reverse complement strand
AGAAAAGCTTACACACAGCACAAGCCTGATTTCACACAGGAGTCCACTACTGATCCATCTGTTTACCACAAACACAACATTTATCCATTATTTTGATTTCAAATCCAAACACTGTTACTAATAAATGCTTTCTCAGTTTGATTATTTTTTCTTTTACAGTAATACAATCTTTATAGACATGTTTAAATGCAATAAATATAAGAAACACACTATTCAATGCTTTTTACTTTTGCATTTAGGCTACTTCTAGATTCATATATCAAGTTGCTCAAGCAAGTGGCAAAACATTTAAACTACTTGTTATCACAAACATTCTAAATTAACTTATGACTGGCAGAAACAGTCAGCTCTACTGATTTTTTTTTGCATTTAAATCTTTATTACAAGCAATCCTGTGGTTTATAAAGAACTTTGCTTTCCATACCTCCACGAGTGCCATCTATTATTGTCTTATCTAAAAATGCTATTTTCCTTTAAACCTAGCCAAAAAAGCCATATGTGATGACTCTGAAACACAGTAGACTTTAATTATATGCATTCATAGTGTAATTACTACATTTTCGTGTCAATCCATGTGCATATTTACTGCAAACAATGCGCTGTCACTTTAATTCAGTGCGTGCCATACAGCAAAGATAGACTCGGTGTGGAAACGATCGCTGCACTGCTACAGACGCACCGCTCCTGGAACGCACTACCGGACCAGACCGCAACCGCGTGCAGAACGCTCTGATCCGTTGATGAAGCCATACGCACCATACGCACTGCAAACGGAGTAATGTGAACCTGCATGAAATTATGTCGGGGATTATGTGTGTGTGTGTGTGTGCTTGAGCGCACATAGTTATTTAATGAATAAATATGAATTCTCCAGGAGAGCACACACACACATGCGCGAGCGCTTGTTTTTGTGGTTTAATGGTTTAAACACTGGCTAGAATTAACAAGAAAAGCAGTTTATAAACTTTAGTAACGATGCGACACTGCCTCAGCTATTAGCCCTGCAAGCGACACTTCCTGTGTCAACTATGCAGCGTTAGCAGCTGGCTTATAATGCAGACGCGATGATTTGAAGCCATTTTGCGCAAATTTTGAGAGACAAAGCGCGCGCGGTGATTTACACAGGCTGTTTATGAAATTATGTCTCACAGAAAGTTTCAAATGACTTTATATGTTATTTAATGAATAAATATGAATTGCCCTTCACCTTCAGCATTATAATGGTTTCACCCGTGCCAGACAGAGTCTGCTGCATGTCATGCCAATCCTCTTACGGCACGCGCGCCATCAGCTAGAGATCGTTTTTTTGAGATCGGCCTTTTAGAGACCGCCGATCAAACATCCCCAAGCGATTATCGGAGCACCCCTACTATTAAATATATTATATATTAAATATGATATATTATATATTAATAAATTATATGAATATAAATGTAGACATGTAAATACATGTAAATATTTTCAAAATATATACTGTATGTGTATGTATTTATTTATATATACATAATAAATATACACAGCACACACACATATTATGTAAAGAAAAACTTTTATTTTGTATGCGATTAATCACAATTTATCATTTGACAGCACTAATATATACTTATATTTTTATAACATATAATGTATTTTATATATTTATACACACACACACGTATATATATATATATATATTTTTTTTTTTTTGAATGGTTGTGATTGCAGAAATATGTTTTTTGCTGGACAATCCCAATCAGACAAACCTTGATGTTTCGGTTATTTGCAGCTCAGTTTCTATTAAAGCTCTTCTTTTGGCTCTGAGGAGGAAGTTTTGAGTTCTGAACCGTACAATATGTTTTCATTATTCATCAAGCTCTTTTATCTGACGAGATCAATGAAGATGTGCTTCCTAATGCCTGTGCTCTCTGTGTCTCTGCAGCTCTTGACGTCCGTGTCCCAGAATCCCCTGTGGTGGCTCTGTTCGGGACGGACGCCGTCCTCAACTGCTCCTTCGCAGGCGTCTCTGCGTTTAACCTGTCTGACCTGAGCGTGTTCTGGCAGCTCTCGGACACCAAGCGCACCGTCCACAGCTTCTGGCAGAGCCGCGATCAGCTGAGCGATCAGGAGGAGCGCTTCACCAACCGCACCGGCCTGTTCCCAGACCAGCTCCCGTCCGGAAACGCCTCGCTGCTGCTGAGGAGGGTGCGTGTGGCGGATGAGGGAAGCTACTCGTGTTTCGTCAGGGTTCAGACGTACAGCAGCGGAGCCATGCTGATGCAAGTCGCAGGTAACAATCACAAATCACACGGGACTTTCAGTTTTTCAATTCAAGTTTATTTGTGTAGCACTTTTCACAATGCAAATCGTTGCAAAGCAGCTTTACAGAAAATGTGAAGTTTCTACATTATTAGTGGTGACTATGGCAGAAATGTACAGTAATAATCATGCAGTTAGTTACAAATTACATGCAATCAAACAGACGGTGAACACTATCAACTGCAATGATTATATATTGCAATTA
>CM049846.1:36954540-36999540 GCA_027422415.1 Schizothorax lantsangensis | reverse complement strand
TCATTCATAATGTATGAATTATCATACATTAATAATAATTCATACATTATGAATTATTCATAAGGAATAATTATTCATTATACCCCCCCCCTCAAATTATGGATAAAATATTGAAAATTGTTGATAAAATGTATTTTTTTTATATTGCATCACTTTATATGTTATAATATGTTCACTCGTAAATATAATTTTATATAATAAAAAATATTTTTTTTAAATTTTTACTTTATATTGCATTACTTTATATGTCTTAATATGTCAACTAGTGACTGCTGTGCAAATGCATAAAAAAAAAAAAAAAAAAAGTATATATATCGTTATTGAAAATAATTGAAAACCGTGTGTGTGTGTGTATATATATATATATATATATATATATATATATATATATATATATTATAGTTAGTTATAATGTTTTACTTTATATTGCATCACTTTATGTCAACAAATATTGTACATTTTCTATTTTTTTATATATTTATTTATTTATTTTAAGTTTTATTCAAACTTTTCTACTCTTCTATATACTGTATATTAGGCAGAATTAATATCATACTTTCTATAGACTATAATTTGCACATATTCTGAAGAGGAACAGCAAGATTAGTATAATATGTGATGAAGTCACTTCAGCTGAGCTGATAGTTTCAGCTCTGGTCTTGAGTTGAGCGTCAGAGGTTATAAAGTCTTCTTGGCATCAGTTCCAGCGACCCCACAGCCGTCTGATTGCTTTCCCTCCCGTCGGCCCAGCGCCCATCTTTTGTGTTTGCTGAATGGTGATTGTCTGTGGGAATAAGACGGTCTCGGGCTCCCTGTGTGTGTGCGCTCGAGGGACGGCGGCGCTGATTTCTTCATCACCCCAACAAAAACATTTTACGAGCGGCCCATTTCCCAGAAGCCTCCCCGCCTGTGGTTTTGTGTCCCTGCTGAAGAACTGAGCATAGATGAGCGTGTCAGCAGATGATTTGCGTCTGAGCCGTGTGTGTTTTATGCTAAGCTCCTAGAATGTAATTAACAGTTTAATGGGAATCATGTCCCCAGGTGAAGGCAGTGGTATATCTCTCTGCTAAACGCTGCGCGCCGTCACTCGCTTTCAGCTGCTTTACCTGCAAACTCCTCGTCTTCCTCTGAAACTCACCGCTCTGACACTGAAACACCATTCACATGCCTCGTGCAAATCGAGGAGTTTTTATTAATGTATCTCTGAAGGGAACTGAGTGTTATTTTTGTCTTCTAAGCAATGCTTAATACAGTGATGTTTCTGAGCACAGCTCTGCTCTGTGTACAGGGGTCCATCTGCTGCTTTTGTTCAGACCAATGTGAAAAATATATTTAAATTAAATAATATTCAAATTATGTGGTTATTTTTCTAAATTAAATGATATATAATTTTTTTTATCAAATTATATATTTAATTTAAAAACATTGTTTTACATAATTAATATAAATAATTATAAATAAAATGTAAAATATAAATCACACACACACACACACACATATGTATATATACCATATTGACCCGAATATAAGACAATGTTTTTTTTCTTGGAAATACATCTGAAAAAACACGGTCGTCTTATATTCAGGGTCTAGACTTTGACATGTCAATAATACACCCACAACTATAGGTGGCGCCAAATATGCGTAAAACGAGTGTGCCATGAAATATGTAATATATGTGTGTTGTAAAGATCGAGTGAAAACAAAAGAAAAAGAAAAGCTTACAGAGTCGTGACTGTCATGTTAGTCTGATGGGAACAAACTTCATCTGTAAGTGATTTTAAAACATAAGACAGAACCCAGATCTGAAGACTACAGTAATATTTCACTTCTACTGTTAATACAATGTTGGCAGGCTAATATGAGATGGATGGACTAAATGTTATATAATTCAGATGGGCTACCTGTTATTTTTATGGTATATCAAAAAGTGTCTATTTTTAAATGTGATTGTTGGTACATTTTACCAGTATTTACCATACTTTCAAAACAAAAATTAAAATAGGAAAAATAATGCAGTATGAAAATAATTTAAGAAAAAAAAAAAATCTCAGTAAAACACAAGATTTGGTTTTCAAAAAGCCTTTTTCTAAAAGGTACATCTGGAAAAAGGGGGGGGGGGGGGTCGTCTTATATTCGGGTCAATACGGTATATATGTATATATATATATATATATATATATATAAACTTGTAGTATTTAAACTGTAAACTTCTTTAAATTGCCATTTTTGACCATGTAATGGTTTAGGATGTTATGTTGTTTTAGTGTTTTTTTTTGTGCTATTATAGTTTTTATTAGTATTTTGAATTGGCTTTTATTTTTATATTTTCAGTTTTCGTTTTAATTTGAATTTATGTTTTAGTAATTTTGTTATGTACTTTTGTGATTTTTATTTAATTTTTTCGCGTTTTTTATATTACTATTAAGGTTTAATTTACTTTTATTTCAGTTTTAGTTGTTTATTAATTTCTAGTTAGTAATTTTAGTACTTCAACGTTTATTTTATTTTATTTTATTTTATTTTATTTTGCTTTATTTTATTTTATTTTATTTTATTTTATTTTGCTTTATTTTATTTTATTTTATTTTATTTTATTATTTTATTTTATTTTATTTTATTTTATTTTATTTTGCTTTATTTTATTTTATTTTATTTTATTATTTTATTTTATTTTATTTTGCTTTATTTTATTTTATTTTATTTTATTTTATTTTATTTTATTTTATTTTATTTTATTTTGCTTTATTTTATTTTATTTTATTTTATTTTATTTTATTTTATTATTTTATTTTATTTTATTATTTTATTTTATTTTATTTTATTTTATTTTATTATTTTATTTTATTT
Organism: Schizothorax lantsangensis; assembly: GCA_027422415.1. Lineage (NCBI taxonomy): Eukaryota > Metazoa > Chordata > Actinopteri > Cypriniformes > Cyprinidae > Schizothorax > Schizothorax lantsangensis. The sequence continues at coordinate 36,996,690 of CM049846.1, read as the reverse complement.
TATTTTATTATTTTATTATTTTATTTTATTTTATTTTATTTTATTATTTTATTATTTTATTTTATTTTATTTTATTTTATTTTATTTTATTTTATTATTTTATTTTATTTTATTATTTTATTTTATTTTATTTTATTTTATTTTATTTTATTTTATTTTATTTTATTTTTTTATTTTATTTTATTTTAAATAGTTGTAGTTAACAGTAATGACCCTGCTCCAGACCACCAGAGGTTTGCAGGTATGTGTTACACACACTAACTAGTCCTCTCTCTCTGTCTCTCTCTGTCTCTCTCTCTCTCTCTCTCTCTCTCTCTGTGTCTCTCTCTGTCTCTCTCTCTCTCTCTCTCTGTGTCTCTCTCTGTCTCTCTCTCTCTCTCTCTCTCTCTCTCTCTCTCTCTCTCTCCCTGTGTCTCTCTCTCTCTCTCTCTCTCTCTCTCTCTCTCTCTCTCTCCCGGTCCATCACAGCTCCGTTCTCCAAGCCGCTGGTCACCTGGGGCCCGGAGTCGGCCCTGAAGCCGGGCGATGTGGTGGCCCTCAGCTGTGTGGCGTACGGAGGTTATCCTGAGGCAGAGGTGCTGTGGCAGGACGGGGCCGGACGCAACCTGACCGATAACGTTACGGTCTCACAGGTGGCCAACGAGGAGGGTCTGTTCAGTGTGAAGAGCGTCCTGACCGTGATCCTGGAGCCCAACAGCACTTACAGCTGCAGACTGAGCAACCCGCTGCTGGGCGAGGAAGCACACGCGTCCGTCACCATCACCGGTGAGGCTCATTCTGAGACCACCAGTCTACATTTAATACCACCACATACTCTTACAGTTTTATTACTATTTTAATCAACATCTATTTTTATATTTTCTGTCTTCTTTATCATTTTAGGAAAGTTTTGTAATTGTTTTGTGCATTTTTTCAGTTTAGTGGTAAAACGCTATATATACTTTTTGTTCATTTTTACTTCATTTTTGTTATTTTAGTAAATTTTTTAGACAGGTTAAACTTTTTTTTTTTTTTTTTTTTCAGTTAATGTGTATTTTATTTCAAGTAAAATTTTTCATGGTTTTAATTTAAGTTTCAGTTATTTTTATGGAAGCCTGTCTCCGCCACTGAATAAAAAATTAAAAAAGGTTATTGCAACTTTTTATCTCACAATTCTGACTTTTTTCTCATAATTGTGAGATATAAACTCGCAATTCTGAGAACATATCAGTCCCCCCCCCCAAAAAAAGTCGCAATTACCTTTTTAATTTTTTATTCAGTGGCGGAAACAGGCTTCCAGATATTATAGTACATCAAGTTAAACTAAAATAAAATTATAAATATTGATACAACCTGTTGCTGAAATAAAGTTTTTTTTTTTATATGTATCTATATTTTTATTTCCGTTAATGTTTATTTTATTTCAAGTACATGCTTTTTTTTTTTTTTACTATAATAATCCTGGACCCAACCAAAAGATTATTTCCACAAGTTATTATTTTTTTTTTTGACGTAAACATAAAAATTGTCATCTCCCCTTCACACCTCTTCTCTGTATATCACAGAAGGCATTATTGAGTATAATGCTCTTTTCCATTGGAGAAAGGTCATTAACTTTCACTCATCCTCACACAATGTATCGTAGGGCTTTATAAATCCTGACTGCTGCGATACTTAACGTTATTCTCTATGAAAAAGAGCAGCGTGAACATTCTGCTAAATATCTTCTGTCGTGTTCCACGCAAAGGCAATGCTCATATGGGTCAAATTTCATTCCCTCTAAAATCCTCAATGTTTATACAATCGGAAGTCAATTAAAATCTCCGCCGCGATGACTTTATGGACTTCCCTCATCTATTTCTCATCGCCAAACCCAAACAGGGAGAAAATGGTTCAATTATGGTCCAATAGGCATCAATGTTAAATGAGAAAGTGGATGATTATTTCACAGATTGCTTCTTTGAAATGGGAACGGGCCTTTTGTGCTTAGATGAAGACCTCTGCACGCTGACATGTGTCTGTTCAGAGGATATTCAATGTTTAATATACGATTCCAGTGAGATTTCACAGTACGTTCTGACAGATGAAGGTCAGCTTGAGCTCTCGTTCTGTGAGTCCTGTGCTGTGAATCTCCTCCTGACCGCCACAGCCTTACAACTGGTTAGTAAACAAGCGTCAGAATCCGTGTGCGAGCGGAGGGATCACGCTGACCTTGTTTGATATGAAAATGCATTTGCATTTGTTTACAACATCTGCTGTATGCTCAACAACTTTGGTAATTAATATTGACCTAGCCGAGCTTCGTGCGGTTCGCGTGCTTGTTTTTCTACAGCAAACAAACGCACAACCAGGCTTCGCTTTGAAACAAAACACGGTCAGATTTAGATCTGAAACACTTCAGCAAACGGAGGCATTTCTGAAACTATTTATTGCAAAACCTGAAGAGTGTTTAAAGCATGTGTTGTTTGAAATAGAAAACAGGCTTTTTGGTGACACATCATTAAAATATAAAGTAAATATGAAATGATTTCTTTATTTAACCCTCTGTGGTCTGAGGTGATTTTGGGGCCCTTGAGATGTTTTGACATGTCCTGATATTTGTGCTTATTTCAGCTACTTATAACATACTATTGACCAACATGTATTTGTTTTGTATTCAGCACAAACTGTGCTACAATAGTGTGTGACCAAGATGGATGTACATGTTTGCATTTTGTAGAAAAAAAATATTATGTGTGGTTAGCAGGGCCTGAAGTTAACTTTTTTGACCACCTGCCACAGTAACTTTTTACCAGCCAGTTTTTTTTTGTTTTGTTTTTTTGCCTCATAAAGGTGAAAAATAGAAATCACACAAACATTATTCTTTAACGTTCCGAAACAGGAGTCGCATCTTCTCAAACTGCGCTGCTTTCATGGACGTCAGTGCCTTGACCGCAGCGGTCTCCTCCGGAAGCGCAGTCTTTGATATTTTGCAACTTATTGTGTGTAGGTGGCTTTTTGATGACTCGTGGTCCTTAATTGCTTCTAATTTTAAGTTTTTAGTCCCGATTACAAAAGGATTTGACTTCGCTTTCTCTGAGCCATACATACGGCAGTCACTGCAGTACATTTCGTCTGTACTGCGGTCATAAATCAGCCACTCACGAACCTTGCCGTTGTCGCCAATTGTCCACTTCGTATTAAAACGTCGTCTTTTACTTTTCTTTGACTCATCCTCATCTTTTTGTTGGTTGTTCGTTTCAGCTGGCCTCTTTACCCCAGTAATGTGCCGCCACATTTTGAGCTAAAATCCAACGAAATGGCGGACTTAAAAAAAAAACAACAACTAATGAATCACTCAATTCTCATTGGCTACCCGCCAATGTGGCAGGTAGATTGACAGTTTTACCCGCCAATTGCAAAATTCACCCGCATTTGGCGCACGTGGTCGGGTGTTAATTTCAGGCCCTGGTGGTTAGTAAGTTTTGTGAAAAAAAATGTAGCTGAAATAAGGCCATAAAACCCACACTAAATAGTCCTGAATAAGACTTTAGAGTAATCAGTGTTGTCGGCTAGAATATTTACTTATATTTACTCATTTACAGAAAACAATTAAATTTTTTAAGACATGTTTTGTGATTGAAAGCCTGTATGCGAGAGAGTAGCAATGTCCTTGAATATTAAGTGACTCTCACCTGAGAGACAAAGGGCCCTCCCCTAATGGTCCCTAATGGCCCTTCAGTGTGACTGTGACTTTGAGGCAGGTACTTTTTTTTTTTTTTTAATTATTTGTATTTTATTTACAACACAGTATAATCAAAACATACATAATGAAGGTCAAAGACACACTGATCTAACCACAGAGATGTGAACAGACTTCGAGTCTTATAGACCAATTTCATGTAGACGTCACAGTTACGTCACTCGCAGCTGCGCGCACATTGTGGTGGCAGAAACACACGGTAACAAGCGGAGTGAAACGGGAAAAATCCACGGAATAAGACATAAAATGTACTGTTGTGCCTTTGGATGTCAGAATCGAATGATTTTTATAGAATACTGTCATCAAAAATGCCATTTGAAGCAAAACGCAGACGTTTAAACGGACAGACTAATGAAACCTGCTATGATTGCTCTACTTTTAAAGCATTAATTTGATTTAAACAATCGGTCTACATAATATTCACATATACAGTTCATAGGGAATATATTATATTTGCCCTACAGTTACAGCATGAAATACTATTTAAACCTATAACATTTTACCTATTTTGTCTCTCAATTCTTTTTTCTCTCAAATGCAACTTTATATTTCGTATTTCGGACTTTATAACTCGATTTAACTCAACAATATCGAGTTTGTCCATTCTGAGGGGGATAAAAAGCCAGATGTGTGGGATATAACTCAAAAGAGAGAATGACCAGTTGATTTTTCTTATCATAATTGTGAGATATAATCTCGGAATTGCGAGAATAAAGTCAAAATATTGAAATGTTAATGCTGCTGCCACTGCCAGACAAAAAAAACAAAGACAGCTGTGGTTAAATGTGATAAAACGAGCGGACTGGACAGAAACTATAAGCTGGCGTTTGCAGGCAGCGCACACTTCTTATCAGAAAAGGTTCAATAAAGTATTGTCTTTTGTTGTTATGAGTGCGTCTAAAGATTTCTTATGGATCTCAGTACTATGTCGTGTATGAAATAATGTCTGTGTGCATGTGTGTAAAACAACAAACTGACCATTTATATGCTTAATCATATGTAATTGTATGTTATGAGCAATTGTGGCTGGAATAATGTAGCTGTAAAAATAGTTGACTGCTGAAATTGAAATATATATTACATCTTCATGACTAGATACACGGTGAGTTTGTCTTAACTATAGATGTTAGATGTGATAATCCTGTCAGATCGTCCATCCTTTGAGTGAGTACAGGTCAGCCAATTTCGTCCGTTAAACTTAACCTTTTCAAATAACGCCGTCCCGGACAGTATGCAGGTATACAGCCCTTACATATGCAGGTAAAATCAGAATTTCTCAAGTTATTGTTAAAAAAACAAGCTAAGAGACTTCATAGCTAGCGTTAGTGAAGCAGTCAGGGGGGTCAGGGCCACCACCTAAGCTCCGCCCACAGAAAAACCTCACTATGTTTACTAACATGAAAGGGGTCTATTGCACGGTATAACTGTGCTGCCATGTGCAGCCATTCGTGGAAAAAAAACATTCACAGAGTTATTGAGTAAAAGAAAAGTCCTTTGTATCTCAATAGGAGTGACACAGAAGTGAGACATTTAGGACTTTCTATAACCGAAGAGAGGAAAATCTGTTTAGTATTCAAGAGAGAGTTTTCTGGAAGAGGACGAGACTCCAACAAGCTCGTTAAAATGTCACACTTCTCTCCAAATTCCCAAAGAAAAATGACAAAGTAATGCAGACGTGCCCCGAAATGAGTGAGAGAGGCAGAGAAAGAGAGGAGTGGAAACAGACGGGAAGTCTGTGAAGGTTGAGAAAGAGAAAATGAAGTGAGGTCAGAGAAACTTCATCTCAATCTCAATTAGCCACAATGTTATTCATCAATTAGCTTGTGTCTGTCACTCACTTCAGCAGCTCGTTTAACACACCGAGGGTTTGTGGAGATGTTTATTCACTGCAGAAGGAAACATGCTTTTGTGTTCATTTGCTCGTTTGATTGCTGGTCTAGAATGTAAATATGTTTATCTTAATATTTTTAGTTTATTAATATTTTTTATATAAACATATGCAAATGTTAAAATGTTCAAATAATTGAAATATTAATTTGCTCGTTTGATTGGTGGTCTAGAATGTAAATATGTTTATCTTAATATTTTTAGTTTATTAATATTTTTTATATAAACATATGCAAATGTTAAAATGTTCAAATAATTGAAATATTAATTTGCTCGTTTGATTGGTGGTCTAGAATGTAAATATGTTTATTTTTATATTTTTTGCTCGTTTGATTGTTTATTAAATATTTTTTTTTATATAAAGTATTTTTATGTTCAAATGTTAAAATGTTCAAATAATTGAAATATTAATTTGCTCGTTTGATTGGTGGTCTAGAATGTAAATATGTTTATTTTTATATTTTTAGTTTATTAATATTTTTATATAAAAAAGTGAATATAAACATATGAAAATGTGAAATATTTTATATTATTTGTCATTTCAAAAATTAAAGATATACAATCGTCTTGGTGTGAAAAAGACCAGAAAAAAAGGAATATAGGAATTCTGATAGAAAAAGGCAATTCTGATAAATTTTATTGATCATAAATTATACTCTCCATATTATTATGTTATATATTGTAACACTTTTACATAATTTATCTCAAACACATATCTCAATCTCAATTAGCTTGTGTCTGTCACTCACTTCAGCAGCTCGTTTAACACACCGAGGGTTTGTGGAGATGTTTATTCACTGCAGAAGGAAACATGCTTCAAACATCTGCATAAAAACTGATTATCCTGCATTATTGGAGCGTGATCCACACACAGCATCTTGTGTTTTAATAGAAGAACATCTGACTGTAAGGAGTTCACACACTGTAAACAAATTCAAGTGGTTTCAACTAATTATTATTTAGTAACGAGTTCCACAGAAATTTTACGTTCAGTCAATTTCTGACTTCGAATTGTTGCCTAACTTGTTATTTTTTAGTTGGCTCAACCTTTACTGAAAATGTACAGCGCACGTGCATGTAACGGGGTCGACGAGACGTGAGACGTGCGGATACATATGCAAGGCTTTATTCCAAAACATGGTCATAATACAGGCAGGGTCAATAAACAGCAAACAGGTATGGCAGGGGCAAGACACAGAGTAATCCTTAGGGCAAGCGTGGGTCGACGATCGGCGAACAATATCCAACAGGGGCAAGGTAAAGAGAGATAATCCAGGTATACGAGCAGTAATCCAAACGAGGTGCAAACAGAGTCCAAAGGGCTAGGCTAAGGGTAAATCCAGGAAACACGGGAAAACTAACAAGGCAAGACTATAATTACTGAGAGGGCTCCGTAAGGTAGCTATCGCTATGAGAGTGATAAACGCAACACAATACTCGGCAGAGAGCAAGAGGAAGTCCAAGGCTTATAAAGCGTGTGTGATTGGGTGATAGTGATTGTGTGAGAGCTCTCAGGTGTGAGCGTGATCAGTGTGAACAGCTGTGTCAGTGCAGTGGATGATGGGAAATGCAGTTCGATGGTGAATGGCAACAATGGTGTAAGAGTCAATGTGGTGAACGAGTGACCTCTGGTGGTGAGTGAACGGAATTGCATGGACAGGATTCGTGACAGCGCACATGTTTTTATTAAGTTGAGTTAACATTAGCATAGCTAATTGTTGACTGCATTTGAAAATAACCATCATTCAATGTTTTTCAAATATATTTGTGTAGACTTAATATATGTCCTCTCAACTAAAGCCAAGCAATAAAATTAGCTCAACTTAAATATTTCTGCCCTTCCAACATTTGTTAATTAGATTTTTTACAGTGCATGGTTAGTGCTCTTATTTTATTAGTGGTCTAGAATGTAAATATGTTCATTTTTATATATATGTATTTTTTTATAAAAAAGCAAATATAAACATATGCAAATATTAAAATGTAATGAAAATGATCACATTTAAATTAGTACAGTTACTATGAAAATGTAAAATATATTATTTGTAATTTAAAAATGTAAATATAACACTGTCTTGGTGTAAAACATACATACATACATAAGTAAATAAATAAATACATAAATAAATAAATAAAGGAAAATTATTTTGACTTTCTACTCAATCATCAGACTGAAAAAATGGCAATTCTGATAGTATTTCCATATTATTATGCTATATATTGTATTTTTTTATTATTTTTTTATCTTCAAGATATATATATACTGTATATATATAATTTTGCATCATGACAATTCTTTTTCATTCTTCTATTTTTCTTACTAAAACATTATTTATATTTATATAATTATTAAAATAATTTATATAAATATTTTACATTTAAATGTAATAAATAGTCGTATATATTTGTATATTTATATATAATTTAATATAACAGAGCTATATAATATTTTATTATATATTAAAATAATTTGATTGAGATTTCCCATGTGTTTTTAGACCCCACTGTATGGATGGACTGTGTTTTAATCATAATTAATTTTAACATTAAGCATTATTGATTGATGACACACTGATTAACTAGAAAGATGACATATTGTCGACCTCTATATGCAGCTGATGACAGACGAGGCTCAAAGATTGTCTCTGCTTCCCGACTGCTCTGTCATTTCTGATGACCGCGGCCGAATATCCATCCATTTACACAGCGACGGTACCGCGGTAAGATCTGAGCTCTGCAGGAACTCAGCGTTACGTAAGGATGCTTCTCAGTTAATCTGCAGCTATCGACCTTGAGCTCGAGTAAGAAAGAGCTGCAGACTCTGAGAGAGAACAAGAACACTTACAGACGGAGAGAGACAATGATGAGCGGCAGGAGCTAATGAGTTAACACAGGAGACGAGGATTCCTCTCTTTCTTTCTGACCGCTGAGATCTCTGTCAGTACAATGGCCTCGCTTTAAAAGTCCTTCCACATGTGAGCAGCTCAGAGAACGCGTGTGTGTGTGTGTGTGTGTTACATCGAGAGGAATCATCGCTGTCCATCTCTCTTTGCTGCCACAGCATTCTGGGTAAAAGCTGTGGGAAAGATATAGAAAGAGACGGAGAGAAAAGTGCGAGTTGGGAGGGAGCGGCGCAGAAGCTCGGATGCTTAGAAATGTAACCATGGTGATTTCACAGTGAATAATGTAGCCATGGCGACGGTCTAGCACTGATGAACTGCTGCTGAAGGTTATGGGATGTTGCAGTGCAAATCCTCGTCTTATTCCGTGATCCAGTTTAACATGATCTAGCGCTGTGTCAGCGAGTCAGTAGATGAGCTTTGTGTGCAAATTTTAATGCACTGAAAAAAATTGATGTAGGACTTTCTTTGAAACTAATTTCAACTATTTTTCAGAAATTTCTATTAAATTTACTATTAATTACGAAGAAATGGCAAGTAACACTTAATGCAAAATGTTGACAATTTTCAATTCATTATATAATATTATTTATAAGTAATATAATGTATGTAAAATTAAGATATTTAATTAAAATAATATTTTTAGATATTCAGTAATTTTCAATGGATTATCTTTTAAACAATTTTCACTCGGAAATTGCTAATAGTAGTAATAATAATAATAATAATTATTATTATTAATTTAATGGATTTTCTTTTAAACAATTTTCACTCAGAAATTGCTAGTAGTAATAATAATAATAATAATAATAATATTATTATTATTATTAATTTAATGGATTATCTTTTAAACAATTTTCACTCAGAAATTGCTAATAGTAATAATAATAATAATTATTATTATTATTAAAAATTCAATGTATTTTCTTTTAAACAATTTTCACTCAGAAATTGCTAGTTAATTTCACAAATAATTACAAATACATGGCAAGTATATTGAATTAAACATGAAATTTCCAAGTATACAAAATAAAATAGTGTTTTCTTGAATAATGAATGTTTTGTTTGGTGCAAAGGCATGCATAATTATTAATCAAACAAATATTATGATCATGCATTTGAAATCTAAAGCATCTTCCTCCGAGGCTACTACTTTATTTTCACTGTAAAAATGATTTTTGTGGTTGTAAATAATACAAAGATTACTGGAGTATGTTTTACAAGAAAATCTTCTTCAAAATGTCATGTTTAATTCAGTGTGATATTTACTGTTTCTTTGTAATTATTTGCTAAATTTACTTTTTATTTGCTATTTCTGAGTGAACATTGTTTTTTTCAATGTATTTTTCTCTATTTTCACAGAAATTGACAGTTTTATTCTATTAAACGTGGGATGGAAATGCTGCTGTATTTACAAATGTTTTTGTTTTCATATTTAATTATTTCACATGCATTCGATTTGCAATTTAGATTATATCATACTTTTTATTACAAGCATACCTTCTGTCTTGATCCATGCCTTATTCACAAAACTATGAGTTCAGAAGCAGGCAGTAACAGATTTTTATTAAAAACTATTTTTGTATTTTTTTTATCATGGATCATTTTTTTTATCATTTCTATGATGGAGAGCATTATTACTGCACATACATCCAGACACACATTTCCAGTGCGTGCATAATTATTATGCAAGTTGATATTCAGATCATAATTTTTTTCCAAGCACATTTGAGCAATTCCAAACCACATCAATCTTAATAACTACTATTAATTTAGTATTTAATCATTTATAAGTGATATATATTTGTCCATGAAGGCTGGAAGTGAAAAACTCGTTATATTCAAGTGTGCAGAATTATTAGGCAGGTTTCCTTTACAGATAAAATGAGCCAAAAAGAGATATTTAAATCAGACTGAAAGTCAGAAATTATTAAATGCCCATGAGAAGGATGCAATGATGTGGTTTGGAATTGGTAAAATGTACTAGGGAAAAAAATATGATCAGAATATCAATTTGCCTAATAATTATGCACACACTGTAGTCCTCTGGCATGCAGAACCAGCTTTACAGTAAAACTGCATGTAAATTGCATTTAGCACTGCATTTTTTTTTGGTGTGTTTGCATTGTTTTGCATAATTCGTTTAGTGAATCGAGTGCTAAAACAGTGCAAATAAACATTGGGTGCAATTCATTGGTGGTGAATTTCCCCCTCAGCGTCAGCCTTTTCATTATCTATTTTATTATTTCCTATCTTTCTCCTCCTACTGTTTTTCATCTCTTCCTTTCAATCTATATTTTACTTCCTCACACACACACACACACACACACACACACACACACACACACACACACACACACACACACACACACACACACACACACACACTCACACGCACACTAAACCCATGGCTCATATTTACGTATTTATGCTCTGCTTGATAACCCTTCAATACTTCACTCTAGTGTTAGTGGAAAGATTACATCACTGTGTTTCTCTCTTTCTCTCTGCTTTATCATCACTTGTCCCAGCAAACATTGCCTCATAAATTGCTACCTGACAGAGCCGGGCCGAGCTCACAGTAGCCGTAAGAGTCGAGTAAGCAGACAGAAAGAAAATGAGAGCGAAACAGAGAGGCGGACAAAAGTGAGAGAGAATGATAGCGGCAAGAATGAAACCCTTTATTAGTCCTTGTCTCCTTCTCTTCCTCACCGGTCTAATTTGAATGTAATTAGCACATGCATTGGTAGGAGAAACAGCAATCTGAATGAGAGTGTTGTTCAACCCTGCTACTTGACGGAGCCTGTATTCATTACTGTCGCAGACGCAAACAGCACTTTTCACAGTGAACACAGCCTGATTGACCTGGTCACGAGATCACACTGCTAAACTCACAAAGACACACAGGCTAGTTCAACACTAAATGCCTCATGCCAACGCTGGATCCGTGTGTTAAACCTGCTGGTTAGGGATGTAACGGTATTATCGATATCGTGATATCATGATAGCAAAACTGTCTCGATATTATCGTGGTCACATGACGATATGAAGCAATAGGTCTTCCGGGCAAAAAGTGTAGTTTTACAAATATATTTAAACTTCTTATTCTAACATAAAAGGTCTTTAAAGTTGTGTTTTGGGCCATTAAGCTTTGGCACAGTATCTGTCAAACGAACTCAAACCGAAAGAACAATATGCTTATTCCCTTCATCAAATCTGTTTTCGCTGCGTGTTTCAAAGCGAGGCGGCACTTCATTCAGACGATCAGCTCGTGATCCGGTGTTTTCCACGTCTCAGAACGGCTACGTTCACACGGAATGAATGCAGTCAACTCATTTATTTCATGTGCTGTGTGTTTAGCGCACGTTTGGGAACAACAGCCACCAGTTATGCTTTACTTTCACGGTAGATGATTACAGCGTTTCACTAGATTTGTAGTGAGATGCGTTTTTGTAAGCCTGTTTTCACTGAAGCTGGAGTTTTCCTTCAAAATAAAAGCTCTACTGCCGTTTCCGTCAAAATAAAAGCTTTAACATGCAGTATGAGTTGCTGACAGCAAGGTTTAAATGCAGTCCAAATTCAAAATATCTCTTTCAAGTGTAGAAATTAGGAAAGAAGTATTGTAATTTCCCTTCTGTAGTGTGAAGCAAAAATAATATACCTATGAAATATTAATTTTCATTTATTTTACAGTGCAATTGTTTTACAACATATGGCTATTACTGTCATTGTTATTATTATTATTATTATATTCTAATTTGTTTGGCTTCCTAAAACACCAGTGTGAATGTAATGACAGTATATCACAAATAAAAAGAGGGTTGAGTCCCTTTTAAAGTTCAGGTACAAGTCAATTCACTGACTTTTTTCTGACTTAAAAACATGGGTTGGAGCTCTTAATTTTGAACTCTCAAAGTGCATTAAATAGAAGAATTTAACTTTAAAATGTACAAAATTTTCATTTTTTCCCAATTCTTTTTCTTTTTTTTTTTTTGGCAAAAAAAATCATATTGTGGACTTCATATCACAATATTATCGTATTGTGAGATTTTGATATCGTTCAATCCCTACTGGTGGTGTTTGCTGGGCCAGTGTGAACTAGTGTTCACAACTAGCACACAAAAATATTCAGCAGCAACTGTTTTTCAACATTGATAATAATCAGAAATGTTTCTTGAGCAGCAAATCAGCATATTAGAATGATTTCTGAAGGATTCGTCCAAATGTTTACATTATATAAAACAAAGAGTTTTATATTGTAATGTATTTTTTTTCATTTGATTAATATTGCAAAGCTTCATGGGATGATCAAAGTTCATTTCCTTATAAAATATGTTACTCGCACTAGTACACTAGGGCCCGGTTTCACAGACAGGGCTTAGACTAAACCAGGGTAAGGCCATAGTTCAATTAGGACATTTAAGTAATTTTTATTAACATGCCTTAGAAAAAACATTACTGGTGTGCATCTTGAGACAAAACAAAGGCACTGATATATTTTAAGATCAGTCAGTGCAAGTTTATTTCAGTTGAAACAGCTCAGACTTACATTTTAGTCTGGGACTAGTCTTAAGCCTTGTCTATGAAACCAGGGGTAAAACTCAGTACTCACACGAGTACTCTAGTACCCACACTTGTACACTGGTACTCTAGTACACTGGTACACTATAACTCACACTAGTACTCTAGTACTCACACTAGTAGTCTAGTACCTACACTAGTACACTTGTACTCACACTAGTACTCTAGTACTCACATGAGTACACTGGTAATCTAGTACACTGTACACTAGTACTCACATGAGTACTCTAGTACCCACACTAGTACTTTAGTACTCACACGAGTACTTTAGTACTCACACGAGTACTCTAGTACCCACATGAGTACACTGTACACTAGTACTCTAGTACTCACACGAGTACTCTAGTACTCACACTTGTACACTGGTACTCTAGTACACTGGTACACTATAACTCACACTAGTACTCACACTAGTACTCTAGTACTCACACAAGTAGTCTAGTACCCACACTAGTACACTTGTACTCACACTAGTACTCTAGTACTCACATGCGTACACTGGTAATCTAGTACACTGTACACTAGTACTCACATGAGTACCCTAGTACCCACACTAGTACACTGGTACACTGCAACTCACGCTAGTACTCACATGAGATTTTAGTACTCTAGTACTCTCACGAGTACTCTAGTACCCACACTAGTGCACTATTGCTGTGTTCGAAATGTTATACTATCATACTACTCTTACTATTTCTGCAGTATCCAGTATGTATACTGTGCATAGTATGCAAACTTTCTATATGCATGTAATACCCGGATGACCTACTATATTTGCCATAATCTATATTTGCAAGTACACTGAAATCAGTACAGAAGCTGTGTTTGGAATGGCATACTACCATACAACTCCTAATATACTGCAGTAAGCTATATGTATACTGTGAATAGTATATATGTCATGGAATTCCCGGATTACCTACTACATTTGCTGAAATCTAATGCATGCATCTGAAGACACTGTATCTGATACTGTTTCCCACAATGCAATGTGCTCCATGTGGCATTTCATCTACAAATGCGTGAGTGAACTGGAGGTGGGGAATAGTAATTATAAATGTAATACTTTTATATGTACATATATACAGTACATGTTACTGTAAACTAAAAACTATTACTGTGTATCTGAAAACAATATCGTTAGTAGGACATAAATTGTACTTTAATCTCTACAGCACGTAGAAAGTTGACAAGTCAAATGACATCACTTTTATCTCTATAGTGCTTTATACAGTACAGATTGCTTCAAAGATATTATAATATAAATGAATAATATTATGGTAATATAATATATAAATAACATATAAAATATATATATATATATATTTAAATTTTGCAAACACAATTTAATTCCGCTGTAAAGCAGCCCTATAAAGAAACAGCGTGTATATTTACTCTAAGTACAAATAGCCCGATTTGTTGGCAGAGGCTATTTACATTAACTCCACCCACCAATGCCTGGCTGCGATAAACAGCACTGCAAAAGACGGCCGTTTATCTGTAGTATATTTGGCGTAGTGAGTAAAATCCGCCTTTTGCCAAACTTGTCCTTCTCCTTTCCACATCACATATCAGATCGGAAAGATCGCATTTATTTTCAACAAAAACTAAAGGAGATATTTGAAAAGTGGAAATAAAACACATTGTTTACCAGCATGAACCCTTATTAACAAGCCTTTGTAAAAAGAATGGTTAGTACATTCATTTGTAAGGCACATTCTCGACAGCTGTGCTAAATTAATGTTCAGTGTTTGTCATGACATCACTGTAGCATACTACTTTGAAACATTATTTGTTGCTTATTGTATACTGTTTTACACATTATTCTTATAAATAGCAGGCAGTATGCACTGTGTACTGGGCAGTAAGCTAGTGTGCCATTTCGTACACAGCCTATAACTCACACTAGTACTTACACTAGTACTCTAGTAATCATATGAGTACATTAGTACTCTAGTACTCACACAAGTACTCTAGTACCCACACTAGTAGACTGGTACTCTAGTACTTACACAAGTACACTAGAACTCTAGTACTCACACTAGTACACTGGTACTCTAGTACTTACACAAGTACACTAGAACTCTAGTACTCACACTAGTACACTGGTACTCTAGTACTTACACAATTACACTCACACTAGTACACTGGTACTCTAGTACTTACACAAGTACACTAGAACTCTAGTACTCACACTAGTACACTGGTACTCTAGTACTTACACAAGTACACTAGAAGTCTAGTACTCACACTAGTACACTGGTACTCTAGTACTTACACAAGTACACTAGAACTCTAGTACTCACACTAGTACACTGGTACTCTAGTACTTACACAAGTACACTAGAAATCTAGTACTCACACTAGTACACTGGTACTCTAGTACTTACACAAGTACACTAGAAATCTAGTACTCACACTAGTACACTGGTACTCTAGTACTTACACAAGTACACTAGAAGTCTAGAACTCACGTTAGTACTCTAGAACTCACACTAGTACTCACACTAGTACTCTAGTAATCATATGAGTACATTAGTACTCTAGTATTCACACAAGTACTCTAGGACCCACACTTGTACACTGGTACTCTAGTACTTACACAATTACACTAGAAATCTAGTACTCACACTAGTACACTGGTACTCTAGTACTTACACAAGTACACTAGAAGTCTAGAACTCACGTTAGTACTCTAGAACTCACACTAGTACTCACACTAGTACTCTAGTAATCATATGAGTACATTAGTACTCTAGTATTCACACAAGTACTCTAGGACCCACACTTGTACACTGGTACTCTAGTACTTACACAAGTACACTAGAAGTACTCACACTAGTACACTGGTACTCTAGTACTTACACAAGTACACTAGAAGTCTAGAACTCACTCTAGAACTCACTCTAGTACTCTAGAACTCACAGTAGAACTCACTTAGTACTCTACATTCAACAATCTTAGTACTCCACAGAGTGCAAAACTCTCACAAGTTACACAACAGATTACATGATTGCTAACACAGCCCATCTAACATACACACTCCAGCGAGTGTAGCAGTGTCTTCAGCTGGGAGTGGTGTTTTCTCACCAGCCTTAAATTCTTGACTTTCTGAGTGGAGTGTGTAATAATTCCCATAACAAACAGCAGTGCCAAACATAGTGTACCTCTCATTAGTTTAGCAGTTTGGCTGCTAATGGGACACGTGTCATTGGTAAAGGTGAGCAGCAAGTAATAGTTGTATAATCAGTCTGTAATTGTAACCGATCAATTGTTGGTAAAGGAGTCGTTCTCATTCAAGGACATAGCGTGGCGGTTATTTCACTCATCATATGTCTTCTTTCTGAAAACATGGTTTTACTTGAGCTTAGATTTTGTTTCCTGTCAGGGAAATATTAAAAATATGTTATTGTCATATAACGCATGCTTTTTTTGTATTGTTATTTAGTGTTATTGTGAACATTAGTTGAGTCTGTGTGTGTGTGTGCGTGTGCGTTAAATCCTGTTTGGAGTCATCTGCCTCAGCTCAGTGATATAAAATCATATTAGTTTCAGTATTTTTAGGGAACACTAAACAGAGAATAGCCTGATCTATACCCTCTGAAAGCTTCCTGTTCACTTCTTTACATCCTGTTCCTCCCTGCGACACACACACACACTAATGACTGCAGCCTCCCTAAACTGCTTTTGTTCTGGCCTGTGAAGAACTCTATATCATTGTCTGCTTGTGCGACACAACATTGTGTTTGTGTTTCAATTAGATGCCTGGAAATGAAGTTGCTCTGAGATTAACTGGCTCTTCCACTTTACTCCAGAGGCCAGGAACTGATAGGAAAGTGTGATTTAACACTTATACGGCCACAATGGTATCAACCTCAAATACTATACAATTATATTCTATAATATTAAAATTGTTATATCATGCATTATATTATATTATAATATAGAAACTGCTTTCTGTACTGTGTGAGAGTTGGAGAAGCTCCAGAGAGCCACAGAAAGGCATCGGTGAACTGCTAGCTGAGGTCATTGTAGCTCAACACAGCATGTTCAATAATCACGTTGAACTTTCGACTGTCGTGTCGCTGTCTATCATAAGTATGAAATACAGAAAGAAGGGATGCTTTGAAGTTGACCCAAATGTGTTTGAAATCTGGAGCTCATAGGCTCTGCTTTAATCCCTTAAATGGTGTGGTCTGTTCTTTAATCTGACTCCAGGCTGCTGTATTTAACACTGGTCAGGCACACACTCAACATTAAGCTGTCTGATGGGCTGCACATTAGTGCGGGTGATTTCTGACCCCTCCGGTCACGGGAAACGCCTCTAGCCCATCTAACCCCTCCTGACTGTTTTAACCTATCACACCACTTTTGTTTTTTCTCGTATTAAGAGTGTTTAATCACACTCTCCATATGTGTCTTCTGCTAATTGTATAAACTAATTCTGACAGTGATTCATTGATCAGTGCTGTCTGAGTGAATTCACAGCTGACACTTGATTCTGACATTCACTCGTCACAATTATGACACTTTATGCAAAGAGTCACAATGAGAGTAAGTTGCATTTAACAGCATTACTGACAGTAAGTAGCTCACTGGAAAGAAATGCATGCATACAGTGCATAATAATAAATATAATAATACAAATATAGACTTTTTGTGTTCTGTTTGTAATGTCTGCACCAAATGCAATAGAAAATTAAGTGATTCTAAACAGGTTCTTACAAACACTGGGATAAGAAAGGTACTTTAATGCCAAAACAAATATCACAAGCTTAGTATGGCATTTTTAATCTTTTTATTTTTAAACTTTCTGTCCTTTTTATGCACTTATTTATTTGTATTTATCATTTAAATATATTTCCATATTTATTTTACCTAGTTAAATAGGTGCTGCTAGTACTCCACCAGTACACTAGTACTCACATTAGTATTCTAGTACTCACACAAGTACACTAGAATTCACACTAGTACTCTAGTTCTCACACGAATACACTAGGACTCCAGTACTCAACAAATAATCTCCCATTCTAGTACTCAGAATTCACGAACTCTAGTTCTCAATCAGTACACTACTAGGACTCCAGTACTAACACTCTAAGATCTCCATCGACTAGTACTCTAGTACGAGTCACAGTAGTAACACAAGTACACTCACACAGAATACTTCAGTTCTAGAATTCACACTAGGACTCCAAACTAACACACACTTGACCACTCACTCTAATACTCACATATTCAGTACTCTAGTTACACACAAGTAATTCACGAGTCTACTAGAACTCTAACTCACACTATACTACTAGGACTCCAATCAGCACTCTACACTTGATCCATATCACACTCAACTCTAGTACACTTACACTAGAATTCACTAGTACTCTAACTACACGCAATACACTAGGACTCCAGTTGGTCTATTCACACAAGATCTCCCACACGAATAGTTCACTAGGACTCCAGTACTACTAGTACTAACACAATACTCTTATCTCCCAACGAGTATATTAGTTCACTCTACTAGTTAGTACACTAGTACTCTAGTTCTCACTCCAGTTCATAACACAATCACTAGGACACCAGTCTCCCTCTAGTTCACTTTACTCAGTACTCTAGTACTCAGCAGTCTAGAATTCTCACTTGATAGTTGATCCACTAGTACTAGTTCACTACACTTGATCCACTCTATTGATCACTAGCTAGTACTATTTCACTATATTAGATCTCCCACTACTAGTACTCAGCACTCTAGCACACTAGAATTCACACTCAGTACTTGAACACAAATACACACTAGGACTCCAGTACACTACGCAGTACTAAATACACTTGATCTCCACTAGGACTTCAGTACTAGTACAAGATCGAATTCTCTCAGTACACGAAGCACACTATATTAGTACACACTAGCACTCACACGAGTTACACTTAGTACTCTAGTACTCACGAATCCTAGCTCCAGTACTAGGACAATCCATTAATTCTCAATTCTCACAGTATGGTATATTAGTACTCAGTACTCACATATAAGTCCTCACATTCTGTATTATTTTAACAGAAAATAAGTCTGAATATCTTCTGCAATGTTTTTATTTTCTGGTAAATGTGTCTTGTTTTAAGGATGTTCAGATATTTTTCTATTTTATTTCTAAAGTTTGATGTGCTAGTCCATACTTTTTACTTTGAACCGGTAAAGTCTTCCCGTCTGTTTTATAAATATTTTTCAAGCCCATCTCATCTCATCTCATGGCTGTAGCATCTCGTCTCTGTCTGTTGTGGTACGTATCCTATAATGATTTGATGATCCATCTCTGTTTACTCGTGAGCCGCTCTCATCTGGGCCGTGTGAGCAGGAATTGTGTTGCATCACTCTTTTACAGCAATCCCAGATCTGCTCGCTGTCGAGGGTGTTTTGTAAAGCCATTAAAGATTCACATCTGCTCCCTTCATGCGCTCATCTCACAGACGATCTGCTGCTGTAGTAAACACACAGATAGAGAAAGAGAGAGAGATGCTCTCTGTATGGAGGACCAAGTGTAGAAAACAAATTAATGATTCAGTAAGCCAAATCTACTTTATTTGCTGTACAATTGTGGCAGATTTGTAAGAATATGCCGTATTAAATTGGGTATAACTTTACAATTAAAAATCATTTGTTTGTTCATTTATTGATATATTAATTAAATTAAATGTATTTTATTTTTTATTATTATTTTTTTTTAATTTTTTTTGCTTCCTGTACATAGTGCTGGAATTTTACTGTAAATTTTTGTAAATATACTGTACATTTCTGGAATTTTTACTTTTTACTATTTACATGTTTTTAGCATTTTAATATTTATTATCCATTTATTAAGCATACTTTTCACTATTTTATTTTATTTCGCTCATATAATTCTCATTTCTTCATTTCTTCATTCCACACGATAATGAAAATTAATTATTTGATCAGTCAACCAATACATTAAACTCACCATCCCCTCATTATAAACATACAGAAATTAATACTAATTGTATACTGATTTAATACCAACTACATTATATACTAATCAATTAGTATATTAATACAAAATATATAAATGCAATACTAAATTGGGTGAAACATTAAAATTAAGCTTTCCTTCCTTCTTTCTTTCTTTCTTTCTTTCTTTCTTTCTTTCTTCCTTCCTTCCTTCCTTCCTCTCCCTACCCTCCTTCTCTTCCCTCCCTTCTTCCTTCCTTCCTTCCTTCCTTCCATCCCTTCCTCCTCTTCTCCTTCCTTCCTCCCTCCCTTCCTTCCTCCCTTCTTCCTTCCTTCCTTCCTTCCTTTCATCTCCTCTACCTTCCTTCCTTCCTTCCTTCTCTCCCGTCCCGTCCTTCCTTCCCCTCCCTTCTTCCTTCCTTCCTTCCTTCCTTCATCCCTACCTCCCTACCTTCCTTCCTTCCTTCCCTCCCTCCCTCCCTCCCTTCTTCCTTCCTTCACCCTCCTTCTCCGTCCTTCCTCCCTTCTTCCTTCCTTCCTTCCTTCCTTCCTTCCTTCCTTCCTTCATCTCTACCTCCCTCCTTCCTTCCTTTCCTCCTCCCTCCCTCCCTTCTTCCTTTCTCCCTTCCCTTTTCCTTCCTTCATTCTCTCCTCCCTCCCTCCCTCCCTCCCTTCTTCCTTCCTTCTTCCTTCCTTCCTTCATCCCTACCTCCCTACCTTCCTTCCTTCCTTCCTTCCTCCCTACCTCCCTACCTTCCTCCCTTCTTCCTTCCTTCCTTCCTTCCTTCCTTCCTCCTCCCTACCTTCCTTCCTTCCTTCTTCTTCCTTCCTTTCCCCCTCTCTCTTTTCTTCTTCTTTACTCCTTCTTCTTCCTTCCTTCCTCCCTCCCTTCTTCCTTCCTTCTTTCCTTCCTTCATCCCCACCTCTACCTTCCTTCCTTTCCTTCCTTCCTCCCTACCTCCTACCTTCCTCCTTTCTTTTTTCTTTCTTCCTTCCTTCCTTCCTTTTTTTCCTTCTCCCTACCTCCTCTTCTTTCTTCCTTCCTTCTTTTTCTTCCTCTTTCTTTCCCCTCCTTTCTCTTTTTTTCCTTCTTCCTTCCTTCCTTTCCTTTCCTTTCTTTCCCTACCTCCTTCCTTCCTTCCTTCCTTTCTCTTCCTTCCTCTTCTTCTCTCTCTCCTTCTCCCTCCCTTCTTTCTTTCTTCCTTCCTTTCTTTCTTTTCTTTTGTATTTATTTATGTCTGAATATCATGTTTATTCTCAGGGAAATTGATCTTATTTTAAGGAATAATAATCTAAAAAGATTTATTTTTAAAATTTGATGGGCTAGTTATTTTTTTTATTTATGATTCTCTTTACTCTTCACGTAAATATTGCTGGAATTTTCTTTGTCATGTGCATTCTGTAAAATAAATAAATAAATGCAATGAAAGGCAATGCATAGACCATCAGGGCATAGACTAGAGTGCATAGAGCAGAGTTGCATAGACAGAGTGTATAGAGGTTGTGCTGTGTTTCAGACTCGTCTTCTGTTTGTAGCAGAAACTCAGCGTTTCGTGGCTCTAGAGATGAACTGAACACAGCCGTCCTTATTATGGGTGACTTAGCACTCGGTCTAAATCACACATCACTGTTTTTTAGCCAAAGTCCATAAATACTGCAGCAGGGTCGCCGGCGTGCCAGAACGTTCAAGCATCTCAGAGTCCAGAAGCTAATTTGTGAATGTGAAGCACGGCCGCAGTCGAGTCGAAGTGTCAGAATCTGTTCATTTGTGCTGCAACCACTGAAAATGCACTGCTTGCTGAAGAGTGGGTTGTAAATAAGTAAATGAGTATATGAATAAATAACATGCTGTTTGTCTTGATCTGAGCTAGTTAAAGATGGAGGTCTGGAGGGGAAGGTGGTGATGGCTATTAGGTTTAATTGATGGTTAGGGGAAAGAGAGAAAGAGAGAGATGAGGATGAACGGAAATCAAGGCTTTAGCTTCACTGCTGTACAGAATAAACCAGAGTCATCTGCATTTCAGCTCTGCTCACAAATGACCAAACACAAGTCCAAGAGTCCTTGAAAAAATCAAGTGTTTTTTTCTTAAGATGATTTGTGTTAAAGCACAAACTCTCTCTGCTTTCACTCCCACGCGCTCCTCATTTACATCTTTCAAGCTTGAAGGTTTTTGGGCTTATTTCTGTGTAACGTGGCCGATGCGATCCGAGCTGCTGTTCTTCTCATTACATTGTGCTGCAGTAATCGCTCAGCTGCCTTTAAAACACTAGTAAAACCACGGATTTGTACAGTGATGATAAACTGATTGTGTGTCAAATTCTCTCTGTAAATAAAGAAATACTGACTGATGAATTTTAATGATAAAAGACTAAAAATGATACGGTAGAAGCTGTTAATTCCCAAACTTTATGCGCTGAAAAACTGTATTAAATGTAATGGGACGTTGCATGCAAGTTTACAGTAAAATACTGTTAAATCTACAGTTTTGGGAAGTGAAAAAGAACATTATTAGGAGTCGTCTTATTATTTACAGTGAAAAAAAATAATATATAGAATTTAGAATTATCTTGTGTGACACTTCACATTGAATGGTTTTCATTTAAATAATGATTTCTTAGTTGTTGTTTTTTTTTGTTTTTTTTTTAATTTCAAATCAGTTAAGTACAGTTCATTTTGTTAATTTTTTGCTTATCACTGTAAATTATAATATTACTTTTCCTTTTCGCTTCCAATAACTTTATTGTACAGTATTTTACTGTAAAATTACATACAATTCCATTCCATTGTTAATCACTGTAAGTATTATACATAATTTATTTGTTTTTCATTTCCATTCGCTTCCAATAACTTTATTTTTACTGTACAGTATTTTAAAATAAAATTACATATTTTACTGTAAAATTACATAAAATTCCATTCCATTGTTAATCACTGTAAATTATAATATTTATTTTCCTTTTCGCTTCCAATAACTTTATTGTACAGTATTTTACTGTAAAATTACATAAAATTCCATTCCATTGTTAATCACTGTAAATTATAATATTTCCATTTTATTTTACTGTAAATTACTTTTTCCATTGTTAATCACTGTCCAATAACTTTATTGTACAGTATTTTACTGTAAAATTACATACAATTCCATTCCATTTTTTTTACAGTTTTGGGAACTTACAGTTAACGAATTAAAAGTCTTGTACAGTAGCATTTGTACAGTATTTTACATTAAACATTTTTACAGTGTGCCCTTTCTACAGTATATTTTAGTATCTACTTAACTTTTTTACTTAAAAGTTACTTATGCATATGCATTACATATGAAAATGACATGTGATACAGTATAAATTAAATATTATGGATCCAAATTATTATAAACCTATTTGAAAACAGAAGGCCACATGATGGATCAGAGCTCATTAAGAGTGGCCTGACCGCACACGTCACTAAAATAATGCAAGAAACATGAACTAAACAACAGAAAATGTAACTTAAAACACTCTAATGCACATCACAGATGACAAAAATATGGAAGAAATATTTATGTAAAATATAATCACATGTGATGCACACAGGTACTTCTAGGAATGTCCTTTTTTCTGTTTTTCACCATAAATTTCATACTTTTTACATGTAAAAAAAACATAAATGTGACAAAATAACAAATAATGTGATGATAAACTATACATTTTTACTATAGAATTTTACAGTCTTTTTCTGTGAAATTAATTTTTGTAATAATATTTTAACAAGTATACAATTATTATACGTTGTAAATGAATACTAATAATTATTTAAAAATGCTAATAATTTGAAACAAAATAAATAAGTTTAAATAAAATTCAAATATAAGACTATAAAGAGTCTAGTTTAAATGATGAGAGGCACTGATGTGTGTTTGTAGAGCAGAAGAGCTGCTGCTGTCTTCAGATTAATGTCCATCAGACTCATTTCAGACAAAGCAGATGTTGAATCAAATATAAAAAGAGACATTTTTATTGGCAATATGAATACTAATATAGTACCATCTAATAACTGAGTGAATCTCATTTGGACCATATTTATAAAAATATTATTATAAATGATATTTTGCATAGAAAATGAAGCCTGAAGATTTTCTTGCACTGTGAAATTAGTTTAGTGTCAATTAAGCAGTTAATTTTCCTCAGCAGCTTTAATACAAAAAACAATAATGATATTTGAACAGTAAATTATTTATACATAATGGTAGTATTTGCTGTGCTGCCCATAATTTATGTTGGTTTTAATTAAAAAACAGTTGTGTTTGTGCAGGATGATTTTCATTACTGTATTACAGTAATGAGAAGCATCAAGAAAACATCATCTATTAGAATAATTAAAATTACAAACGAATTTAGAAGTAAAACATCTGGATGTGTTAGAGTTATGAGGATTAGAGCTGAGTGTGTCATGCATCGTGAAAATAATTCCCTAAAAATCTGCTATAGTTTCGTTATGTGAAATATTTTTCATTTGATTTTGGGCTGAAATATGATATGACATGGCTTTATGATCTTGGTTAGATTCACTGATGCACGCAGTAAACGAGTCGTTAGTGTTATGTTCGTCTGGTTATCTGGTGAATTGAGTCTGTCAGTGATCTGTGGATCATAGAATAATGTGTGATGAGCTGCTGCTGTTAAAGTCCTCACATTGCCTCTTTTATTTTTATTTATTTATTTTATATTTTATTTATTTTATTTTATTTATTTTATTTATTTTATTTATTTATTTATTTTATATTTATTTTATTTATTTTATTTATTTATTTTATTTTATTTATTTTATTTATTATTTTAAGAATTGTGACAAAGTAAATATTTCCATTTTGAAAAATAAAGTAATTTTTTATAATAATATAATATTAAATATTATGACATTAAGTAAACATCTCTATTTTTATAAATAAATAAAATATGATATGATATTATATTAAGAATTATGACAAAGTATTTCCATTTTGAAAAATATTCAATTATAATGTAATATTTTGACATTAAATCTGTTTTGAAAAATAAAGTAATTAGTATATTATATTTTATTATATTATATTTTGTGCTGTCAAATGATTAATTGCGATTAATCGCATCCAAAATAAAGGTTTTTATTTTCATAATATATGTGTGTGTACTGTGTATATTTATTATGTATATATAAATACACACACATACATGTATATATTTATAAAAAAATATTTGTTATGTTTATATATTAAATGTATATAAATACATGTAAATATTTTCAAAATATATACTGTATTTGTGTGTATTTATATATACATAATAAATCTGGTACATTTACAGGAATGTTTTATTAATGTACAATGTCCCTGTCAACTAAAAAAAAAAATAATATATATATATATATATATATACACACAGTACACACACATATATTATGTACACAAACACTTTTATTTTGAATGCGATTAATCGTGATTAATTGTGTTATTATGACATAAAATAAATAATTTTTTAGATTACTAATCTAATGCAAAACATGCATTTCAGTGGTCTTTCAGAGCCATTTTGACCCCAGTGCATATGATATTTGTAGGCATACTGATCAAACAGCTATATATCAGCTGTGCAGATTAGAGAATTACAGGTGCAGGTGTGTGTTCAGATGTGTTCACCTGAGTGTGTCGTCAGAGCATCAAACCGAAGCACTGTTAACATCAGAGCATCACACATACAGACGCACTCTCAGTGTCTGTGTTCAATCAGCTGCTGTTGATCCCTGTCACTAGTGATCGCTCCCTACACCTCCTCGCTCTCGCACTGCAGCTGCTGCACTTAAAGAGAATTAAACATTTAGAAAGCCTAACTTTCTCAGCTGATTATCGCCCCTGAAATTTGTCTGAAAACAAGAGAGAGAATGAGTGAGAGGGACGAGTGGAGAAATCGATCGGCGTCTGCCTCGACGTCTTAATGTCAGCGGCGTGGGAGAGCTGATATCTGACAGGCGTCTTCCCTGCGTCCTACATTCACTCGCTGGGCTCCGTCTAATGAGTTTGCTGTGAACCGCACACACGCTCTTAATTAGCTGTCCTGCTCCGCTTCACACTTATGTCTTCCCCGCTCTTACTCTCCCTTCATCCTTCTGTACAGTTTTTGTAACGGAGCCGACAAGATGAGAGGCGTGCGGATCCATTTGCAAAGCTTTATCAGACAGAGGCATGGTCATAACAGGCATGGTTCAAACAGGTATATTGAGGACAAGACATGAGTACTCAAATCAACAGGTGTGGTCTTCAATCGGCGAACAATATCCAGAGGGCTTGACAAGGGGGGTAATCCGATAACCTGAGCAATAATTCAGGCGAGGCGCAAACAGAGTCCGAAACAACAGGCAAAGGGTTAATCCAAGATACAAGGCAGAAGAACAGGAACCAGACAACAAGGCAACACAAAAAGACTAGACTTAAACTCAAACTAGAAACGGAAACTAGGAAAGGCTCTGTAAAGCAGCTAACACTTGGAGAGTGATAAATGCAGAACAATACAGAAGACCAAACAGAAAACACACACGGAATGGCTTGGTAAAGTAACACTAGGAGAGTGCTAAACGCTAAACAATACTCGGCCGAGAGGAAGAGGAAGTCCATGGTTTAAGTAGGGTGTGTGATTGTGTGATAATTCTCAGGTGTGAGCGTGTGATTGAGACAGCTGTGTGTACTTAGTGCAATGAATGATGGGAAATGTAGTCCAGGGTAATATGTAACAGTGTGTGTGGTGTGAGAGTCAATATGATGGAAGAGCCACCTCTGATGGTGAGTGGACGGAAGATCACGAACCGGATTCGTGACAGTTTTGTTTTTTACCTCCAAATGATAAATAGAGGTTTAGGGAAGGGACAAAATACATCGCTTTACAATCGACTAGTTTTGGGGTTTTCTGAATGACTAGTCTTAAGAAAGCCTTGTATAATAACTACTATTGCATAATCAATAATCAGACCTGATCAGATGGGGTTTTGTAACACAACAGCCAAAGACACTTTAAAAATAACACAGTCTGAATGTAATGTACAGCCTTTTCAAAGACAAATATTCAAATGAACAAATCTACCTATCTATCTATCTATCTATCTATCTATCTATCTATCTGTCTATCTGTCTGTCTGTCTATCTGTCTATACTATATATATATATATATATATATGTATATTAGGGATGTAACGATTAACCGTGAGCCGGTTCAAACTCGATTCATATATGTGACGATTAAAATCGGTTGAGATACTAAACAAATCTCGATTCAATTAGTGCTAGGAGTTTATATGAATGTATCTCTGAGAGGAACTTACTGTCTTTAGAAAAGGTTAGATGGTATTTTTTATTTTCATCTTGCCTCTGTATAATGCATATTAAAGTTCATAAGTGCAGCGCTGCTTTGTTTACAGCGGAAACCATGGAAACACTTAAAGCGCCACCTGCTGGCAGAGACTGAATCTGCGTCTCATTCAGCTCGTCTGCTGTTTCTGTTTCATAAAGATATTTTTTATGTATAGTTTCACAAAACTGACGTCAGACTATTCTGTTTTTGCTTCAAATTTCGAAATTATACAATCTAATTTAGATTAAAACTGCTCGTGTCGCATGTATGCAGCATCTTTGTTTGGATGATGATTAAAATGCAGTGGTTGTGTCTAATTTTAAATGGAAAGAACAAAGCCTTAGTTTGTTTATACGAAGAGATTTATTCTATTTGTGTTACTTATTTATTTGATTTGGGGCTTGTTTTAGTTTTGTTATTTACATTTACATTATATTTACATTTTGTTATTAAGCAGACGCTTTTATCCAAAGCGACTTACAAATGAGGAGAATAGAAGCAATCGAGACCAACAAAAGAGCAATAAGTGCTATATTAGTATATTATTATAGTGTTATATTTCAATTTCACAAAGAAACGTGCAACATTTTGTCCAAGCAATAATAAAAGGACACATTTAATTTATACTTGGTCTTAAATATCATTTTGTTAAAAAAAAAAATTGTGAATCAAATCGAATCGTGAGTTGAGTAAATCGTTACATCCCAAATATATATATATATATATACACTGTAAAAAATGCAACTGCACATTTTCCAGTTTACGAAACCTTTTGAGTCTCATATACTAAAAAATGCTATTTTTCATGAACCCTTGTCAGACCAGCAAAATTACCCCATATGTTGTCCCAAGTTAAACACAGTTGTCTGAACAAAGAATTTCATGTTGTTGAAATGTTAAGGCTTAGTGAGCTCCCAGCATGCATTGCAGCATGAATAAATTCTGCAGTTACTGTTATAGGATTATTGTTTTACTGTTTGCTGATTTCATTTAAACTTTTTTGTTGTTGTTTTATCATTATTGTTAGCTATTTGCTGTACTGTGATGTAAAGGGCTCATCTTTTTAACATTTGTTGATTGCCACCGTTCTTGAGGTTAGTGAGGCATAGAGTATGTTCAACCAGTTTTGTCTGTTTTCTGGATATCTTAGTCTTGTAAGTTGTCTTACAAACAAAGACAATGTTGTCTACTTATTAGAATAACTTATCCATTAATGTTTATCATTTGTAAACAAGTACAAAAAGTTCACAGAACATAATTTGAGACACATTGGAAAAGCATTACAAGTCTTTTTAACCAACAAAACTGTGTTAGTTGAACAAAAAAGAGACATGTGACTTTACTCAGTGACTTGAGTTGAGTGAACAACTGGGTCCAAAGCTGAGTAAACTCAAAAAAGCTGTGCAGCAAGTTGCCTTGAAATTTTAAGTGAAGTTTTTTATTTTTTTTTAGTCATTTAGCAGACGCTTTTGTCCAAAGCCATTTTTTACAGTATATATATATATATATGTATGTACAGTATATCTTTGTGGAACCATAAATAGTTATTTGATGGCATCGCTGTGAAGAACCTTTGAAGCACCTTTATTTTTAAGAGTGGATCTTTCCCTCATAACCAAAAACTCACTTCTTTGGAGACATTCTTCTCGAGCTACACTTGTGAAAGTGTTATCGAGCTAAACTCGTTTTGAAACTTTGGCCATGTTTATTGTCAATCCAACTCTCTAAGAGTGTAAATAACTCAGAATGCATGAAATAGCATGTAACCCCCCTTTAAGTGCACTTCTCTTCCACGAGAGCAGAGCAGTGTTAGCAGTGCCTAGATGGAGTTTTTGCTCCAGTCATATCTGTCAGCACAGAGCGGTGATGTTTGTAGTGTGTTGTTTAAGGAATCAGAAGCATGAGTGTCTCTCCTGAAAGCTAATAAGACAGCCCTTCATTTTCTCCGCTATAAAGTAAACCTCAACTGAGAAACCTCAGAGATGAATTTGGCCACATCTCCATCCTTTCTCCTCCTCTCTCACACACAGGTGGTCGCAATAAATTTTATCGAGGAAACAACAACAGCGCGGAAGCACCTTCCCCTCATTGTGATGAATGCTTAACGTCAGACACGAGCCCAAAGTCATTTATTCAATCGGAATCCCTCTAAAGGGAAGAAATCAAATCTGAGCCCGTCTCGTGTCTTCCTGTTTAGCTAATCCCTGTCCTCTGACATTTCTGGCTCGCCGTCTTCGTGATTGCATTTATTGTTATTATTGCTAATCAGAATTCATGGAGATCCCTTAGCGGGCTTGTTGGAGGGGAGGACAATAAATAGAAGGATAAATAAAAATGAATAATCTTTCAAATGTCAGGGAGCTCTGGGAGGGGCAGATGGCAGGATTTCTGATGTGTTTTGTGAGGCACTTTTGTCTCAGTGATGACGGTGAGGTGTCGTGGAGGGCGATAACACAGACTGGCTAAACTGTTTTCAACACCGATTCACCAGAAAAATATGCCTCTACCTACATTTTTGCTTTAAAAACATACCTATACATACAATTCACTGCAGTTTCCAGCTGAAATGAACACAAGTGGCAGTAAAACACCAACTTTTTTTTTTTTTTTTTTAGCATAAATTATGCTTACAGGGGCAGATTATCATTTAATAAAAACCTATTTTCATGTGGTTCCTTGCACAACTGTGTTATGACCTC
The DNA here is from genome assembly GCA_027422415.1 of Schizothorax lantsangensis. Lineage (NCBI taxonomy): Eukaryota > Metazoa > Chordata > Actinopteri > Cypriniformes > Cyprinidae > Schizothorax > Schizothorax lantsangensis. Next base: position 36,966,585 of record CM049846.1, on the reverse strand, counting down.
AAAACAGTTTTACCATAGTTCATGATTTGTAAACTAACACATTTTGACGTTTGCATCACATAACCAGCTTCATATGTTTGGCTTTTCTGACATAGTAAACTTGCTCGTTAGCGCACCCGGTACAGCATTGCACTTGTGATGTGAAACATGAGTCACGATAAAAGAGCTCAAAGACTTAAAGAAACAAGATAAAATGGTATGTTAGGAATAGAGAAGGGGCAATTATTAATTCCATCATAATTTTTACTTTTTTATATTTTTTTTACTCACACTCATGTTGCTCCAAACCTGTCTGACTTTCCTTCATCTTTGAAACACTTAAGAAGTTATTTTACAGAATGTTTCAAGATTTTTTCCCCCCCATATAATGACAGTGAATAATTATCAACTTTGGACTCCCATTGACTTTCATTGCATGTCCAAAAAAAAAAAAAATTTTTCAAAATATTTTATTTTGTGCTTCACATGTTTAGAACAACAGACAGTCAATTATGACATAATTTTCTTTTTTTGGGAGAACTATCCCTTTAAGAACAGTAACAAAGTGTTGATGTTAAGTATTTGAATGTTCTTCCTCTTAAATCTCATTTGTACTTGTATTTAATAAAAAATAAAAAAACAACAACAGCACGTTTGGACATTGTGCCAGGTTTGATGCCATTAAAGGAATATTTCACCCAAAAATCACAATTTGCTGAAAATACTGTATACTCACCCTTAGGGGTTTGTCCCTTCATGGGAAAAGATTTGGAGAAATGAGTCACTCCATCAGTGTCTCAGCAATGGATGCTCTGCAGTGAATGGGTGCCGTCAGAATGAGAGTCCAAACAGCTGATTAAAACATCTTAATGCTGGATTTGTTTCAGCTTTTGTCTTCTCCAGATGTTAACTGATGGACTGGAGTGCTGTGGATTATTGTGATGTTTTTATCAGCTGTTTGGACTCTCATTCTGACGGCACCCATTCACTGCAGAGCATCCATTGCTGAGACACTGATGCAGAGACACATTTCTACAAACCTGATGAAGAAACAAAACTTATCTACATCTTGGATGGTCTGAGGGTGAGCACATTTTCAGCACATTTTAATTTTTGGGTGAACTACTCCTTTAATGGGGAACACAAGGAAGGGAATAAATGATGACAGAGTTTGGGCTCAGCTCTCGGCCCGTCTGTCTGTCCGTCTTGTGCTCGGCTGTGTTTGTATAAGGCCGGTTCCTCCTGTTCAGCGCGAGGCTCGTCTGAGACTCGACTCCGTCTCGGGGCTTTCTTCTCGTGGCCTCAGTATTGTGTGGCAGTGACTCTCTGTGTGAGCGATAGCTTTGATCAGTGGTATCAGGAGAGTTTGGCCGGGAGGTGTTTCAACTCTTTATTCCAGGAGATGAAAGCAGAGCAACAGTAGAAAACCCTGCAGAAGTAGAGCCGCTCTGTTCACTCTGACTGTGAGTGGAGGGGCGGAGCCTGGAACTCCTGCGGTTGCCATGGGAGACACATACCTTTCTATACGTTTTCATTATAAATATAATATAAAATGTATGTGTGTGTATATATATATACATTTTAGATTTTTCAATATATTTTATATATAAAAAATACACTAAAAATGTGTAATCTCTCTTTTATCACTCTATAATAAATCAAGTATAATAACTACAATACAATAATAATACAACAGTTTTGTATTGTACCATCATTATTTAATTTTAATAGATTTTTGTTTTTATATATATATATTTTTTGTGTTTAAACATTTTTTTTGTTTTCATTTTATTTTATTTGTTTTAGTTTTTATGATTTATTATTTTATTTGAATGGATTTATTTTAAATGTATTTTTTATTTAATTTTAATATTTATTTTTTAAAAATAATTTTTGTATTTTTATTTTAATTTTATTATTTATTTCATTTTATTTTTATTTATTTTGTTTTTTATTTTTTTTTTTATTTGTTTTAGTTTTTATGATTTATTATTTTATTTTAATGGTTTTATTTTAAATGTATTTGTAGTTGCTTTAATCTTAATATTCTATCTTTAGTTAAAAATAATCTTTTGTATTTTTTATTTTTATTTTAATTTTATTTAATTTAATTTTTTATTTATTTTTTTTTTTATTTTTAAAAAAATATATATATTTTTTATTTATTTTTTATTTTATTATTTTATTTTAATTGATTTATTTTAAATGTATTTGTAGTTGCTTTAATCAATCCCTATAGAGCACTAAAACAGAAAAGGGTCATTTCTGAGCTCCATTCACTGCATGTTTTGTGTACAAACTGCAGAACTAGAACATATTGTTGTAAATGTAAGCGATATGCAATCCTCGTATGTGTCTGCAATCAGAATTCAGACACTTGAGAAAGTGTTGGAGGTGAGAGCCAAGATGTACGTTCGTCCTTGTGTGTCTTTGAGAAACTGAGAAAGAGAGCAGGATAGAAAGAGATGAATAAGGGCTTCCAGAGGAAGATGATGGGTGATGAGAGACATTTGGGATATATCTATAACAGACAGAAGCAAAATCACATCATCAAACAATAGTAAGAGAGAAATATGAGCATCACAACACAGGCCACCTAGTAGAGAGAGAGAGAGAGACAGAGAGAAAGAGAGACAGAGAGAGAGAGAGACAGAGAGAGAGAGAGAGAGAGAGAGAGAGAGAGAGAGAGAGAGAGAGAGAGAGAGAGAGGGAGACTGAGAGTGGGACCCCCAATGACAGCAGACAGAGAGTGACCCCCATCTACTGAATACCAAGGATGCTCTGACTCACAGAGAGAGAGACCAGAGAGAGACTGGAGATCACTCATGAAACCCAGTACAGACAGGGAAGCAGCGTCAGCGGAGAGATAGAGACGGGCACAGACAACATGGCTGCCTAACCCCCGAGCAATGTGTTCACACTGTGAATATACAGATATAACACCAGCAGATACCAGTACAACACTACTGACAGAGACTAGACCAGCGTAGAGAGTGTTGCAGCCACCATGAATGTTAAATACAGAAGAGAGCTGACAGCACATTTTGCTTCTGTAATTATTAACCTTATTTTTATTTTTTCCTAGTGTTATCTTGCATTACATAGAATTCAGAGATCTTTAATATATTATTATTATTTATTACAATTATTATTCTTTATTACTTTCTTTTATACATACATATATCTTATTTGTGAGCTTTTAGAGCTGCAGCCCATTGCTTTGGCCATACAAGATGTATAGTTTTGTCAAGCCAATAGAGAGCAGAGAGAGAAAGAAGAGAGAGAGAGAGAGAGAGACAGCGAGAGGAGAGAGAGAGAGAGAGACAGAGAGAGAGAGTGACAGACAGAGAGAGAGAGAGAGAGAGAGAGAGAGAGAGAACAAGAGAGGAGACAGCCAGAGAGAGAGAGACAAGAGACAGAGAGAGAGAGAGACAGAGAGAGAGTGATTTGAGAGAGAGACAGAGAGAGAGAGACCAGAGAGAGAGAGAGAAGAGAGAGAGACAGACAGAACAGACAGACAGAGAGAGAGAGATATCAGTTATTTTGGGACCTAATTTTTGTAAGAGTAACTTACTATTTATTTACAAATAAATAGTAAGAATCACCTGTGTATGTAGTTACATAAAGAGCAGGCGACCTCATAAATAACTCATGATGGTCTTAAATAAATGGAGACAATCACACGTTCGTTCTGTCTGCACTGATGTTTAATTGTTTGTCTATGTACATCTGCATTAGATGGATAAATTTGGGCAAGATTATTTTATTTTATTATGCTATTTTATTTTTTAAATTTAATTTATTCTATTTAATTTAATGTTTTTATTTAATTAAATTTTGTAATTTATTTTGCCTATTTTTATTATTTAAAATTTTAGCTGAAATTTATTTTATTTTGTCTTGTTTTATTTTTATTTTATAATAGTTCTTGTTTTGTTTTTATTTATGTTTTTATTTATTTAATTTTTTTTTTTTTTTTTTGCCTTTTTTAGCTATTTATTATTTTATTTTTGTTTATTTTATTTTATTTAAGTTTTCTTTTTGTTTTGTATTTATTATTTATTTTTATTATTTTGCCTATTTTTAATTTAAATTTTTAGCTTTATTTTATTTTGTTTATTTGTTTTGTTTTTAATTGTATTGTATTTTAATTTATTTATTTTGTAAATTTTTAATTTAATTTATTTTATTTTTAATTTACTTTTATTTTATTTTGCCTATTTTTTTTAAATTATTTATAATTGAAATTTATTTTATTTTATTTAATATTGTTTGATTTTACCTAATTGTTTTGGTTTATTTTTATTTAAAATAAATGTAGTTTTATTGTCTTTTAATTTTAGTAATTTATTTGTTTGTTTTATTTTATTTTTTTCTTTATTTTTTTTTTTTTATTCATTTACATAACGTTTGTCTAAGCTGTCATAGAAGATCATTAAAGGTTTCATAATTCTACTACCTACAATTTGAGTCATTAACATGCCTGTGAGGCCAAAAAAGTTATAGAAATATTAGTCAGCACTGTGGTTTTTGAGGCAGCCGGAGCATAAACAGTGGACAAAACAGTGGTCACATGATCCAATTGTATCCTAACTTTTCCTAGCAACATGATGTTTTACTTCTGTTCATAAGAGATGGAGGTAAATCAGATCTTTACAGTTATGAAATGTCCTAGGCATCTGCGTGGTGTAATTTGATATGATTTAAACTTTCTCTGACCTTTGTTAATAAGCTTGAGTGAGACTGATCGGTCTCCATGAGGGCTGTGTAAAAGAGCACATCACACTTTCACCATGTTCTGCTCATATGGCCCAGAAATAAAGAAATAAATAGCAGTGAATTTAATCTGCTGTCTTATTAACCTTTAGAAGGGGTTTTGAACATATGGAGAGAGTAATTCTGTCAGTGTTCACAGCTTCTCTTTAGCAGGTTTCTCTGCGCTTCTACAAATGATAACAAATCTGTCCGTCTTTATCTGGGCTCTTTCGTTCTCAGGGGCCGCATCAATACATCGATATATCTCCTCTATCAGCGCCGTCCGCTGCAGATCATCTGTGTGCCCGTCTGCGAGTTACCGAGGGAAATAAAGCCAGATTTCACAGTGCTTTTCTATGTTATTGACTTTTTTGGAACATGGCATGTTTGAGCTGATACTTACATGGACAGCACTCAAAAACATTAATAAACTACCAGCTGTAGTATTGATTTCTAAGCATACGCAATTACTGCCCGTCACATTTGTGTCGAGCCCATTTTTGTCTTTTGGCTGTGAAGAGGATGTTGATATTTTTTAAACGCTCATTATTTTCACAGTCGCCCACCTAGAATTTCAAGAGCCATCAGTGGAGAAATGAGAGAGATGCTTTTAATGTGTCAGTGATCAGCTTGTTTCAGCATTAGACCCATGTCTTTGAGCAATGTGTGGTATCTTGCTGTTTTCAGTGTCTTGTGGCTCATCAAATATTTGATTTTATTTGATTTTGTTTTATTATTTTATTTAAAGTTAATTTATTTAATTTATTAATTTTATACTTATACTTTTATTTTGTCTTATTTGATTTTTATTATATTTTGTCCTATTTTGTTTAATTTTATTCCATTATTTTATTGCATGAATTTATTTATTTAAATACATTTTATATTGTCTTATTGTTTGGTTATTTATTTTATTCTATTATTTAATTTATTTTTCATTTTAATTTACTTTGTTTTATTTTATTTTGCCTTATTTTTTTGTTTTTTCTCTTTTGTTTTTATTTTATTATTTGACTAACATTTAATTTAATTTATTAATTTTATACTTATACTTTTATTTTGTCTTATTTTGTTTAATTTTACTCCATTATTTTATTTTATTGCATGCATTTATTTATTTAAATAAATTTAATATTGTCTTATTGTTTGGTTATTTATTTTATTATATTATTTAATTTATTTTTCATTTTAATTTACTTTGTTTTATTTTATTTTGCCTTATTTATTTATTTTTTCGCTTTTATTTTAATTTTATTTTTGTTTCATTGAATTTAATTAATGTATTTTTATTTTTATTTATTTCACCTTGTGCATTTTTATTTTATTGTGTTTTATTTATTTATTTTAAAAATTTTTATTATTATTATTATTTTTTCAATCATTCCCTGATCATCCCAGTGGCTGTTGTCCTTGAACATCATAGAAGGTGATATAATTCCACTTACAATTTGAAACATTGCCTGTGAGGCAAAACAGTGCTGTAATATGATTAGGCAGTTTTGAGATGAAGTCAGAGCAGAACTACAACTAAGACTGTGGCCAAATCATCCACTTTTGTCCTGATTTCTAATAGGGAGGATGTTGATATTTTTTGAACAAATATCATTTTCACAGTCATCCACTATAAGTTCAAGAGCCATCAGCAGAGTTACGAGTGAGTGTTTCACAAACTCGTTTTCAGCATCAGACTGACTTTTCTAAAGTCTCTCTCGCTGTTTTGAGAAGCCGCTGGCTCTTCTGGACGTGTCTCCTTCACATCAATGTCTCGGGGAAATTCAGAGGCTGTCATGTCTCTCTCTGTATCGCTGTCCGAGCCGGCGTTCACTGTGATGGATGCTTCTTCACAGCTGGATCCGCCGCTTGCTCTTACTCTGCTTTACACACGGCTTGAATTAAACAAGTCAACAGAATGAGCTTCATAATCATTCTGATTCCAAATAATGATTTTGGTGCAGCAGACTCCTCAGCAAACAAAATGAAATAAACACTATTTTGTCATTCTTCCTATTAAACATATCAAAACATCATAAAAACGAGATCAATTGCATAAGATGTAAGACCTAAGACTTGTTTTCTTAAATTAGGTTCGATGTTCTGACCAAAATGGCTTTTGAACAGTTTTGAAAATTATAAATCTTACATTTTAAAAATTTATAACGATTAATAATTATAAATCTTTATAAATCTAAACAAATCTTGAGGTTTATAGAAAAATAATAGAATATCATTCATTCATTTATTTATGTATTTATTTGCTGAGTAATGGATTCTTTCTTTCTTTCTTTCTTCCTTCCTTCCTTCCTTCCTTCCTTCCTTCCTTCCTTCTTCCTTCTCCTTCTTTTCTTTCATTCCTTTTTCTTCCATCCTCTCCTTTCCTCTTTCCCTTCCTTCTTCCTTCTTCCTTCCTTATTCCTTCTTCTTTCTTTCTTTTCTAGGAGGGCTTTCTTTCTTTCTTAACCTTCTTATTTGTTTAATCTTCTTTCTGTTTCATTTCCTTCTTTTCTTTTTTCTTCTTTTCCTTTTTTCTTCTTTCTTTTTCTTCCTTTCTTTCCTTTCTTTTCTTTCTTTCTTTCCTTCCTTCCTTTCTTCTTCCTTCCTTCCTTCCTTCTCCTTCCTTTCTTCCTTCAGGTTTCTTTTCCTTTACCTTCCTTTCATTCTTTCTTCCTTCTTCTTTTATTCTTCTTCCTTTCCTTCTTCTTTCTTTTCTTTCTTTTTCTTTCTCTTTTTCTTTCTTCCTCTTTTTTTTTTCTTTCCTCTTTTCCCTCTCTCTTTCTTTCCTTTCTTCCCTCCCTTCTTTCTCTTTCTTCCTTTTCTTCCTTCTTTTTTATCTTTCTTTTCTTTTCCTTTCTTCCTTTCCCTCCCTCCCTTCTTCCTTCCTTTCTTCCTTTCTTTTTCTCCCTTCTTCTTCTTTCCTTCCTTCCTTCCTTCCTTCCTTCCTTTCCCCTCCTTCCTTCTTCTCTTTCTTCCTTTCTTCTTCTCTTCTTTCTTCCTTCCTTCTCTTCCCTTTCTTCCTTTCTTCCTTTTCTTTCTTTTCCTCTTTTTTTTCTTTCTTTCTTCTTCTCTTTCCTTCTTCTCTTTTCCTTCCTCCTCCCTCCTTCCCCTTCCCCTCCTCCCCTCTTCTTTCTTTCTTCTCTTCTTTTTTTTCTTCTTTCTCTTTTCCTTTCTTTCTTTCTTTTTTTTTTCTTCCCTTCTTTCTTTCTTCCTCCTCATTCTTTCCTTCCTTCCTTATTTCTTCCCCTTTCTTTCTTTTCTTTTTCTCCTCCTCCTTCCTCCTTTCGCCTCTCTCTCTTCTCTTCTTTCTTTTCTTCTCTTTTCTTCTTTCTTTCTTCCTTCCTTTCTTCCTTCCTCTTCCTTCCTTCCTTCTTTTTTCCTTTTTTCTTTCTTTTTTCTTTCTTATTTTCTTTCTTTTCTTCTCTTTCTTTCTCCTTCTCTTTCTTTCCTTCTCTTTCTTTCTTTTCTTTCTTTCTTTCCTTTCCTTCTTCTTCCTTTTCTTTCTTCCTTTCTTTCTTTTCTCTTCCTTTTTTCCTTTTTCCTTCCTTCTTCTTTCTTTCTTTCTTTCTTTCTTTCTTTTCTTTTCTTCTTCCTTCCTTTTTCCCCTTCCTTCCCTCCTTCCTTCCTCCTCCTTCCTTTCCTTCTTATCCTTCCTTTCTTCTTTCCCTTTCCTTTTCTCTTTTTCTCTTTCTTTCTTTTCTCTTCTTTTTCCTTCTTCCTCTTCCCTCCCTCCCTCCTCTTTTTCCTCCCTTCTTCTTCTCTCTTTCTTTCTTCTCTTTTTTCTTTTCTTTCTTTCTTCTTTCTTCTTTCTTTCTTCTTTTTCCCTTCTTCCTTTATTCCTTCTTTCTTTCTTTCTTTTCTTTTCTTTTCTTTTCTTTCCTTCCTTCCTTCCTTCTTCTTCCTTCCTTCCTTTCTTTCTTTCTTTCTTTCTTCCTTCTTTCTTTCTCTTCCTTTCTTTTCTTTCTTTCTTTCTTTCTTTCTTCTTCCTTCCTTTCTTTCTTTCTTTCTTTCTTTCTTTCTTTCTCAGTGTAATGATTATTTTAAATGATCTCTCCCACTAAATACTAAATACACTGAAAAACAACAACCTGTAGTAGAATTTAATTGGAGTAGAGAAAGCTCAGAAACTATTTTCACTCAGAAATGTATTATTTCTACATTGTAAAATAATAATTTTCCAAGAGTTAGTTTTATTTTGACTTAATTTTATTTTTATCAAATAAAATTAATAAAATAAAATATATCAAAAAATAAAATAATTTAAAAAACTGGTTTCTGTTGTTATTGAAGTGCCATTATTACAGCAAACCTCTGTTCGGTAGAGTTTGTCACAGAATGAATCAGCGCTTGCAAACAGTAGTTTCACTCTAAATAATGATGAAGCTAATGTGGCATTTTGTTCACATTTATTGGAATTAAAAGTTGCCTAAAGATGCTCTGTACGGCTGATGATAAATGATGAAAGCAAGCTCTGATCATTTGCTGTTCAAATGTTAACCACAATGGCTTTAAAACAAAATTAAATAGCTTTAATGACCTATTTTATCCTCAGAAATCACATACAAAAGTTCATTTTAATATCAGTGTTGGATTGGTATCAATAGGCTATCTGTGATATTGTTAATGGTACTTGATGTTGGATGAAAGTAAAATCATGAAACCTCATATCAAAGATATACATGATATGCTTAATTGCAGTGGTTCTGAATAAAATCAGTTATAATAAATCAGTTCTCGATGTTATCCCTTCCATCATAGGAGTCGTGCAGAGCATCAACACTGAGACAGTTCTGTTCTTGCTGCGTCCCAATCCACATACTATCCGTCCTAAATACAGTAGTATTCAAGAGTAGAATTAGTATGTCCCAAATCATAGTATGTTCAAAAGAGTATGCCAGATATTCCCGGAGGGTCTAGAACTGCAACACATTGCGCAGTGGATGATGATTCGATTAGAACTACAAACACGCATAAAAAGTGCTTAAAAACTACAAATATGGTGGATATGTGAGTCTGACGGACAGGTCGAGAAAGTGGTTTGAGTGATAAATAATCAATGTCTAACCTGTTAAAAAATATTTATTTAATGTTATGCATGTTATATTTAATTGCAGCAACATTGTGAACTTTTATAATGATACGTTTGGTCATTAACTTTTAAATGCATCATTATGCAAACAAATGAAGAGAGTTTTTGGCATGATAGACCGGCGACTGGCAGATCAACGTGCCTCTTCAATTCTCTCCAATGCAATTAATTGAAATATGGATAATGTTAACTTTAACAAGATGATTGACAGTGCAGTTTAAACGGTGACAGAATGCACGTAACTAAGCAACAGAGCATCTGTTAAAGATGCAGATATGACGAAGTATTCTGTGCCAAAGCGTGCCTACTATTCTTCTACATACTCAAAAGTATGTACTTTTTCTTCACAAAAACAGTACTACTTATAGAGCATAGTATGTGTAGGTGAATTGGGGCACAGCAATTGTGTGTTGTTAGATAATGCTGTTACAGTGTCTGCTGATGATGCTGATGCTGAGGATGATGTTGATGATGCTGATGCTGATGCTGATGCTGATGTTGATGATGCTGATGCTGATGATGAGGATGATGCTGAGGATGATGCTGATGTTGATGATGCTGATGCTGATGATGAGGATAATGCTGATGCTGATGTTGATGATGCTGATGATGAGGATGATGATGATGATGCTGATGCTGATGCTGATGTTGATGATGCTGATGCTGATGCTGATGATGAGGATGATGCTGATGATGATGATGTTGATGATGCTGATGATGATGATGATGATGCTGATGCTGATGCTGATGTGATGATGCTGATGCTGATGCTGATGATGAGGATGATGCTGAGGATGATGCTGATGTTGATGATGCTGATGCTGATGATGAGGATGATGCTGATGCTGATGTTGATGATGCTGATGCTGATGCTGATGCTGAGGATGATGTTGATGATGCTGATGCTGATGTTGATGATGCTGATGCTGATGCTGATGATGAGGATGATGCTGAGGATGATGATGATGTTGATGATGCTGATACTGATGATGAGGATGATGCTGATGCTGATGCTGATGATGAGGATGATGCTGAGGATGATGATGATGTTGATGATGCTGATGCTGATGATGAGGATGATGCTGATGCTGATGCTGATGCTGATGTTGATGATGCTGATGCTGATGCTGATGCTGATGATGAGGATGATGCTGAGGATGATGATGATGTTGATGATGCTGATACTGATGATGAGGATGATGCTGATGCTGATGCTGAGGATGATGATGATGAAGCTCATGTCTCTGTCTGCAGCTCAGGGTCTGGTGTTTCCTCCGCTGGCGCTCTGGGTGACCGTGGCTCTGGCCGTGTGTTTGCTGGCTCTGCTGGTCGCTCTGGCCGCCGTCTGCCGCAGGAAGATCAGAGAGAGCTGTGAGGAGATGAGAGCAGGTGAGGAACACATTACATAACCACACTCTGCATCTCTGGATCCTCATCCGCTCTGAGTTCTGGCCTGGTCTCGGCCTCAGATGTCATGGCCTCGACTCACTTCATATTATCATGTATTATTTTAGACCAGCCTTAAACCAGCTGTGGTGGGTCACTCTAAATGTCCAGAAATCAAACTTCATGCCACTAGACACAGAGTTCTTGCTACACGAGGCCTACTAATGAGAGAATGTTTCATGGTCTTTACTTCTGTATATAAATATGCAGTAAAGTATCATAAAGTTTGTGTGTGTGTTAATGTTAATTAAATTACATATATTTAATTTTTTATTATGTAATTAAAAATAATACAATTAATTAATCAATATGATAATATTGATAATTAATTAAAAATCAATAAAATTAATATTGTAATGTAAAAAGAATAAATCACTAAATTACATTTAAAAATAAATCATGAGATTAATCACGTATGTGTTAACCACATAATTAAAAAATTTTATTTTTTAAATTAAAAAAATTATAAATTGAATTAGAAAAACATTCAATATTTTTTTTATATGAAAATACATTGAAATATTATACATTTAAATATCACATGAATATTAATATTAATTAAATTACACATATGTAATTTTCAATTATTTAATTAGAAATAAATAATAATATAAATTGATATTAATATGATAATATTGATAATTAATAAAAAAATAATAAGATAAATAATGAAATATAAAAAAAGAATAAACGAATAAGTTAAATTTAAAAATTAAATCAAAATCATGAGATTAACCACGTTATAAATTTAAAAAGGGGAAAAAATGTATATGAAAAAACAACAA
>CM049846.1:36919540-36942040 GCA_027422415.1 Schizothorax lantsangensis | reverse complement strand
ACACATACACATTCTTCATTCTCTCCTACTGTCATTTTTATTTTTTTCCTCCATTGACGTCATGGTTATAGAATTTTTCATGCCATCCATGCCGTGTCTGTCTGGCATGGGATTGCAGCCCTTGGCAACTGAACTGAGCGCCCCAGGGATCTCCATTCATCCGGCTCCTTCAGACCGGCTCTGTGTGCCCGTGTGTGTGTGTCTGTGTTTGCATGTATTGTGTTGTGCTGCTTGCTCACAGTTAAATGTCACACACTGTGGCACCTCTATAAAACAGCAGCTGAAAACACAGGTCTTGTGTTTGAGTGTTGGGCAGGTTGTAATGATGTTGGGTGTAGACTGCAGTTTGCTCTCCGGGGAGTATGAGTCTGAGATGGTTGTTACTAGCTCAGACCAGCTCAATACTGCTTTTTCTTTACTAGCCTTGAGTTGTTTACCTCTTCTTTTCCCCACTTCCTTAAAGAAAACTCTCTTCTTCTCTCTGTGTTTCAGCTGCAACACCTCTAAAGAGCTAAAGCTGGAGACCACAGGTAAGACTCTTTATCATTTAGCTCTGGCCAAGATATTCTGCTGTTTCACTGGTATATTTATCATAGTTTTTATTTGTTTATATATTTTCAACAAAATCCTCTTTTCTTTTTTCTTTTCTTTTCTTCTTTTTATATTTATATTTTTATTTTTAGAAGAGTTTATCAAAACAAAATGTATAATTTTTTTTCAAAACAGAGCAGACTAGAAATTTGAGCATTCTGGGAAATTATGAATCCTTGCAACATGGTCCATTTATATTATTCAATGTAATTTTTTCAATGTAATATTTGAAAGAAAGGGAAAGTGACATGTGGCCAAGTATGGTGACCCATACTCAGAATTTGTGCTGTGTATTTAACCCATCCAAGTGCACACACACAGCAGTGAGTAGTGAACACACACACACACACTCACTCACTCACTCACACACACACACACACCTGGAGCAGTTAAGGGTTTGGTTCTTGCTGGAAGGGTCATTCACTCCCTCCACATACAATCCCTGCTGGACTTGAGACTCGAACCCACAACCTTCGGGTTACAAGTCCGACTCTCTAACCATTAGGCCACGACTAATTTTTATTATATATATAATTTGTATACACATATGTATATTAGTTTTTTTAGAAGTGACAATTTTTGTTGTTGTTGATATTTTAAAGATTCTGAAAATGCCCCATATTATGTGTGTATGTAATAGGGAATTCATACTGAAAAATTAAACACAAGTAAATAAATACAAAAATAAAAATCCTTCAAATTCTTACATTATTTATTTATTTATTATAATTGTACAAATATGTAATTAAATAATTTAAAATATTTATAAATATGTTATAATGTGTATTTATAAACTCATACATGTATATGTGTTATACAGTAGGCTATAATACAAATTTCTATAGGTTTGATATTTTAAAGATTATGGAAATGTCCCATATGTTGTGTGTATGGTTATGGGGAATTCATACTGAAAAATTAAAAACTAAAAGTAAATAAATAACAACAAAAAAAATCCTACAAATTATTACAATATTTTATTTATTTATATATTTTTACATTATTATATAATTTTACAAATATGTAATAAAATCATTTAAAATGTAAAAAAAAAAAAAATGTTTTATAATGTGTATTTATAAACACATATGTATATACAGTATAATACACATTTCTATAGGTTTGATATGTTGTGTGTATGGTTATAGGTAATTCATATTGAAAAATTAAAAACTAAAAGTAAATAAATAACAAACAAAAAAATCCTACAAATTCTTGCAATATTTTATTTATTTATATAATTTTACAAATATGTAATTAAATCATTTAAAATGTAAAAACAATGTAGAAATATTTTATAATGTGTATTTATAAACACATATATGTATATACAGTATAATACACATGTCTATAGGTTTGATATGTTGTGTGTACGGTTATGGGTAATTCTTACTGAAAATGAAAATAATTCCTACAAATTCGTACTGTTTTATTCCAGTTTAATTCAGCTTAAATTTACAATTTTGCATCCTGCTGCCTCACTTGAAATTCTGGAGTTGGATCGGTGATTAAAAGCCGTTTTCAATTCAATTCTGAATGGCACACAACCCCGTCTGTGACAAGTGTTTTCGAGCAGCATGCTCTGCGGCAATCTCCATTTTAATAAAGCGTCATTATCTTTATTCCGTGAAGGGCGTTCAGAAGTTCCCGAAGTCTTGACATTCTGCTTCGAATAATATCCACTAGGTCAATAGTTGCCATGACGAATTCATTTCAGTGTCAAGTCATTAAAGTGGCCTGGTGGACTCTCCTCTGCCCTACCATGCTAAGCCTGATTACTGCTAATCACCAGCCCTTTGAATCATTAAAAAGCCAGACACAGGTGCAAACGTATAGGGACGAGGTTGCAGGACAAAATCTATTTAAACTGCTTGTTGCTAAGACAAGGAAATTAAATGGCATAGTTTGCTTTCCCAGACACGTAGGAGGCAGACTGACACACTGACATCGACAAGTCACACTATTTTTAACTGCCACTCTCACGTCTTAATTACAAAGTAAAGAATAAGTGATTCCGTCTCTCTTGTGAGAAATTGGCATTGTGTTTTTAATCGGAGACCATGCCAGTGTGCTATCTAGGGACATTAGCTTACAGTATGTTCTGACAAAACACAAACAAATGGAGTAGACGTGTCCATCATATCTAAAGTAACCAGGCTTGCTGAGATTAGAAATATTGCATTAATATTATCGCCATGGCCAGATGGTGGTTTTCTAAAACTCAACACAACAATCTTACTTTGCTTTCTTTGTTCACTGTGCTGAGGAGGAAGACTGACCCAGTGCCCCTGGTGATGTCCAGTGCGCCCAAGGCAACCTGAACTGCTTTGTTTCCAGATCTGTGTTTGTTTGCACTAGGCTATTTTTGGAAATTGCATCATGAACCCTTGTAAAAGGCCTGAGGGCTTCCCTAGTTTCATAACATCATCGATCTCTGCTGTTCTTCTGGGAACTGTGGGTCAGATTCATACAAATTAGATGTTCTTGACCTGCAAGAGCTGTTTGGGAGTCTTTAGGTGCATCATAAAGGAAGGATATCATATGAGTCTTTATTCAGAGGGAACGATGTAGATAAATGAGGGAATGATCTTTTTCCGGCGAGAATTTGCAGTTCGGTCTGTCCTGCTGATGATAAATGTGTGTGATTTTTTTTTTTTTTTCTAAATATTGTTTGCATTAAGATGATAAAAGGCTGATTTAGTTATTGCTTTTATTTGACTACTGAAACTAAGATTTTTAAAAACAGGAGAGGTCCAAGGATTGAGCCCTGGGGGTCTCCACATGTCCTTGAGATCCATTTAGATTCATAATTGCCTGTTTTTATGTAATAAACCCTAAATATGGTCTGAGGACCACCTCAGGGGTCCTCTCCAGTTTTCTAGTCTGTCCTGGTGCATATTGTGGTTGATGGTGTCAAAAGCAGCATCTAAAAATAAAACTAGCAAACTAGAGGGGGAAAAATGTAGATGAAGTGATGAACAGGACCTTGTGACCAGCGTATGTATTTTTTTTTTTTTATATACATAAATAAATAAATCAACAGCCCTTTAACTGAGCTGCAGCCACCTAATGGTCTTTTTTGGGAAGGTTGGCGAGGAGTTGCAGTACAGTCTGTCATGCTGGTAATGAATGTGTGAATGATTTTTTTTTCTAAATCTTGTTTGTATGCAGACTTCTGCATGACCTGATTTAGTTATTGCTTTGATATGACATGCACGGCCCCCTCCAATCCCTCCACAACACACACACACTCAAATTCTTGCTTCTGCTCTCTCACTTTTCGAGGGGCCCAAAGTAAATTAAACATCTGCGGACGAATGAATTAGCAAAAGTGCACATTGATTGGTGCGATATAGTGGAGAAATCAGAATCTTATTGCTAGTGTAAATGCAGTCATAATTGATAATCAATAGGAAAAAAATAATCAATTTATGACAATATTTTATTGGTTATTTCTAATTTGCATTACCATACACTTTTTGAATAGTAGTAAGATCTTGATAATTATACATATGGATTTTAAGAAAATATTTAAAGAAACTTTTAAGTAGTGCTTTCAAACGATAAATCACGATTGATCACATCCAAAATAAAAGTTTTTGTTTACATACTATATGTATGTGTACTGTGTTTATTTATTATGTATATATAAATACACACACATACAGTATATATTGAATATATTTACAAGTATATACATTAATATATTTATATTATTATATATAAATATATTTAAAATATAAACAGCATATTTTTCTTAAATATATACATGCATGTGTTTGTATTTATATATACATAATAAATATACACAGTACACACTCATATATTATGTAAACAAAAACTTTTATTTTGGATGTGATTAATCGCGATTAATCATTTGATGACACTACTAATATTTATTATGACGAGTAATATTTATTATAAATGCACTAAGAGCTGGAATTCAGTGTTGATAATATTATTGCTCTGGTAATGGCGCTAGTTGGTTTTGATGGTCTGCTTCTTGATTGTTCATTATTTAAAATTATTGTAAGTCGCTTTCGATAAAAGTGTCTGCTCAATGACTAAATGTAAATGTAATGTAAATAACATGACCCCTGAATCTTAAGAATTTTTTAAACAGGAGAGGTCCAAGGATCAAGCCTTGGGGGTTTCCACATGTCCATTTAGATTCATAACTGCCTCTGAACACTATTTAATGCTATTAAGACACCAGGTGTATCATTTTTTGAGTGTTGTTAAAAAAATCAGCACATACCTGGATTAGAAATATTTGCTTGAGTTGAGTATTTTTATTATAGTTTATGTCACTGTTGCAATTATTAAGATTTTTTTTAAAACAGGAGAGGTCCAAGGACTGAGCCCTGTGGGTCTCCACATGTTATAGAGGTCTATGTAGGTCCATATTTGCCTGTTTATGTGTAATAACTAGGGCTGGTAAGTGATTACATTCTTTTATCTAATTAATTACGCAAATTTATCACACATCAAATTTGGCTGAGAAATTACTCCCAAAGGAAAATTTAAAGTCATTGTT
Organism: Schizothorax lantsangensis; assembly: GCA_027422415.1. Taxonomy (NCBI): domain Eukaryota; kingdom Metazoa; phylum Chordata; class Actinopteri; order Cypriniformes; family Cyprinidae; genus Schizothorax; species Schizothorax lantsangensis. Next base: position 36,936,912 of record CM049846.1, on the reverse strand, counting down.
GTGTAAAGCATCAAACAGACAAAAGCAGCAAAAAGTAGCTTCAATGATGAATGATGAGTAAATGATGACACAGTTGTCATTTTTGGGTGGGTGAACTATTCCTTTAATATTTGTTTTATTAATTTTATTATTATAACTATGGAAATATGAAATTATTTCTTTAATGAACTGATACTCTAAATAATAAACTAAAACTGCCAGTAGGTGGTGGTAAATGTCTTAATGATTAAGTCATCGAGTCATTTATTCATTCATTTGATTTGTTCAAATGGCTGATTCATTCAGGAGTGAAGTAAATGGTTCTTTATGAATGGTCCATTGAATCATTAGCAGTGTTGGGTAAGTTACTTTCAAAAAGTAATTAATTACAGTTACTAATTACTTCATCAATATTGTATTTAAATTACTTTACTAATTACTCTGTCTGAAAAGTAACTTAGTTACTCAATAAGTAACTTAATTATTCAAATTGCTAATTAGGCTACATCGAAAATCGATTAAACTCTGGTCAAACATAGAATAGTTTAGCCTTTTAGCTTTAAAAACAACTGTAATACTTAAACATTTTTTTATATTTTTTTTTACCTTCTTTGGTTAGCAAACAGAACAAAAAAGCTTAAAAGTTAAACAATACATTTCAGTTTGGCAAGATGTTCAGTAAAAGCCCAACTAGTAAAATCCGTACAGATTTATGTAAGAATAACATGTTAACTAGGTAAGAATAAATTACAGAAATGATTTGGGTGCGTGTCTATGGGGAAGGGGGGAGTAAACAGTAAACAAAGGCTGCACCTGACTTTGAAACTTGCAGCGCTCACACACACACACACACACACAAACGAAATCGTATGCCTGATGAAAAAAATATATTTAAAACACGTTCGAAAATATTTTAGAAAATGTAGTTAATATTTGCCTCATTATGATTTATCTTCTCATCCAGCGACCCACCTGCAAATAATCAGAATGCATTTTTTATTACCCGACCCGCGGATTATCCACAGCGCCCGCGGATATAACCGCCATCCATCCGCATACTCGCACAGTGCGCAGATATCAACAGCATTCGTTGTAAAGTGAGGGAATTTGTATGTGTGATTGTGTGAGAAGGATGCTTTTCATACAAGATCTGCAACCGGACAACCTTGGAATATATTGACTTGATTATTCATATAATGAGGTTTGGGCCATACAAATTACGGGGTTTTAAGGTGATGTAGCAAACATATAAAATATGCCCAGTGGGATTTTTTTTTATAGCAAGATTAAGAATACGGGAAAATATTTAAACGGGATGACAGTGGGATAGAATGGTAAAATACGGGAGAATCCTGGGAAAAACGAGAGGGTTGACAGGTATACGGGAAAGACAGTAGGATACCTCAGTTTTATACAGATTACATAATCAGATAATATTCGTTTTCGATTTTATTATAATTCGTTAATTTTTAAACTTAGACACTTCAGGCTTTCAGATACAGGAAAGATTGTACCTCGCTTTAGTTTCATACGATTACAATCAGATAATATTCGCTTTCGATTTTAATTCGTTATTTAAACGTAGCTTCTAGATATAGCTATACTTTCACAATCAAATTGAAATTCTTCTTTCAAGCTTTTTAGATTCTGATTTTACTTATATGTTGAGTATTTAAGAATCAGTAAAGTGAACACAGGGTTAAAGCCGCTGCACTTTGATCGACGGTGTTTTAGACTGTTGAAATTGCGCACTTATAAGTAACTGTATTATTGAACTCGTGTAAGATGTTGCTTAACTTGAAGCGGATCATGATGTAAAAATATGTACTTTGACAAAAACACTTCAAACTGGGGTTGTATAAGATCATATTTTTCGTTAGGCATTAAGAAATGAAATGCTGCTGTGTGTTGCTCGGATTCTAAATGAGCAAAACAGACAACATTCTCTATTAACTACTTACTGGGCTCATCACGCAGTGAGTTGTTGCCCTGCATCATACTTGTCATCAATCAACTGTATGAAATGTCAGATGACCCACATAAAATGTCTGGGACGGGGCAAGTGCGTTAAATGTGTTAATAATTTTAACGTGTTATTTTTCACCATAATTAATTAATCTAATTAACGCGTTAAATTACCAGCCCTAGTAATAACCCATAAATCAAACCTAATGACCTAGCTGAGGATCATCTTAGAGAGTCCTGTTCAGTTTTTCCAGTCTGCCCTGGTGCACATTGTGGTCGACAATGTCAAAAGCAGAACCAAAATCTAATACAGTTTTTCTCGATTGCTTAAACACATTTCTTGAAATTATGCCTCTTTTTTGTGAAACTCTAAACACAAACCATAACTTCTAACTTAGTTCCCCAAACTTCCTATTTTCAGGTCAAAATGAAGCTCTCCTCTCAAAACAACTCAATCTTGCTGAAAAACCAAACTTTCCTTTCAGACATGACACACAAACCCTCAAAAACACACACACTACAACACAGTCTTACACACTGATGAGATAAATTCAAAACAATACTACAAAAAACGGTAATACGTGTTGCTTGTGGTACTCCCCATGTGTTTTATTCCTTAATTTAATGTTCTGTAGAGTACAGTACAATAGAGCAAACAACAGCAAAAACAATTATTCTGCCCCAGCATCCCGTCTTTGGTCTGGAACAGGCCAAAGAACCTCTTCAACATCACAGGCTATGCTGGCCCTGGCCAGGCAGCGGGGGGGAAATCCTCTTGCATGCCTGTTCAAACCGTGGCACGCATCTACTAAAATATATGAAACTGTTTGTCTTCTTGCCCTTCCTCTTTCTCTTCTATGTTGTCGTCCTCCTCCTCCTTCTCTCCTCCTCTTCCTATTTCTTCTCCTCCTCTTCCTCTCTGTACTCCCTCTCCATCTCCTACTCTTCCTCTTCCTTCATTTCTTTCTCTACCCCCTACTCCTTCTCCTCCACATCTCAAAACAATTTGTACAAACAGCACCGCACAATGCATTACCTGCAAAAGCCTGTAACTTACTCAAAATCTTTAGTTCATCTCTCAAAAGTAATGGTGCGGTCAAGTCATGTCGGATACATCGTATTTACGAGTTGAACGCACATGAACGCTACCACAAAGTCGTTATTACGAGTGGGAAACTCGAAATTTTCTTTAAGCCCCGAGTTTCCGAGTTGGGGGCGTGTCAGTGAAAAAATGTGTCGACTCGGATGCAATGGACGCAGCCTAAAGATATGCAGCGTCGGTAAAGTTGTTGAAATGAATAAAATTATTATTTTTTTGTAATGTACAATAAAACTATAAAAGTTACACATACAAAATATTATATTATTGTATAATTATAATAGAATATATAATTATTCAGTTTACATCACCTTCATAAATTAAATAAAAACAGAAAAAAGAAAAAACACAATGATGCACATTCTTCATTCATCATTTTATAGATGTAGAGTTAAAAAAATTATTGAATTTTATGTAGAAAAGTTAAATTGCCATGTTGTTCCGACCAAAGTGACTTGAACGCACCCGACGTCGTAATAACAACTTGTCAACTCGTATGTACGAACGTCCCAGGAGGACTTGAACGCAGCATAAGTATTTGTCAATGAACATATCAGTGCCATCAGAATGAAAAGTCCTTATGTCATTGTTCACAAACAAGATGCTTAGTCATGTTGTCAATATAACAGTGCTCTCTGTTAGTATTACCTGATGTAAACTATGGCAACAGTTTGGATGACAGTTACTGTATTGAAATGCAGAAGGCTGCATTTTTTATGTATGCCATATATCCATTTCAAAAGTATAATTTACACATTACTGTATGTGGGATGTTGATAGAAAAAGTCTGGATATGATTCACAGTTACACTTTTACTAGTTGTCTGATGAAGAAAATAAAAAAAGAGGAAGAAGAAAAAGAAATATGGGCACAAAGGCAAAAATAAAAATGAGAAAGTCCACTGTCAGAATTGTAACTCTTGTGTTGTCCTCTGTCTATTTATGCTTTCCAATTGAAGGATCATGAGATGCATCTTTGAGCTATTACATTTGTCATTGGTTGATCTATAGCAGAGGTGCCCAATCCTGCTCCTGGCGATCGACTGTCCTGCAAAGTTCAGCTCCAACTCTAATCAAACACACCTGAAGCAACTAATTAAGGTCTTCGGGATCGCTTGAAAATTAAAGGCAGGTGTGTTTGATTAGAGTTGGAGCTGAACTTTGCAGGACAGTCGATCGCCAGGAGCAGGATTGGGCACCTCTGATCTATAGTCTCTTCATTAACAAAGTCAAGATTCACTTGAACAATTCATGGCAAATTTATAAAAAGTCTAATAGAAATGTGTAGAAAATATGCTTGACAGTTTATGACAACTAGATCAACCATTTTGCATTTACCGTAATGATATGAGCTAATGACTAGATGTTTGGCGGGGTAAGACTATAGCACAGAGAACTGTGTAATGCATCTTGAGCAACATGACAATAGTAACTGATGATGTAGGAAACCACAGACAAATGTACATAATCAGTTGCATGAATGTACCAAAGCAATCACAACTTTTAAAACGTTTTATGATGTGCACAAGTGACTAGATGATGTGGAGGTTGAACAAGTAGTTTTGAGAATTTCATTTCTGATTTGAGAAATGCACCAAAGCCATTGAGAAACACTGTAAGCTGACTTTGGCCCTTTTATCAATCCATCAAAGGTTCTGATTGGTGTGTATTACATTTTGACTCCTAGTGTTTCCACTTGGGTAATTGTGTGCTAATTGAGCTCAAACTGTGCAGACTTGAGTGAACTATATTGAATGCTAGTGATTTCTAAATGAGCACATGGTGTAAGCACAGAGAAATGTAGGGAATTGTGTGTAGAGTTTTGCAGTAACAGTTCACCAAATCTGACTCATGTAGTGTTTAATAGTGTTTGTAGTTTAGGGAAATGGGTGTGCTTTATTAAAAATGGCATTATGGTTTTGAAATTTTAGTTCAAAAGCCTGGTTATAGTGTTTTAGCAATTGAGAAAAACTGTAAAAACCACCACTGATATTTTCCTTGAATCAGTATTTCGCCTAGTAATGTCATTTTGTGTGTACGAGTGCCGTCTCTGTGCTAAACTAAAATCAGATGGGAAACCCTCCAAGTACTGTAGCTATTTGAGTCTAGGAATTTGTTCTTCTGACTGAAAATAACATTCTCAATGATCTTGCCCATAAAGGGGAGATTTGAAATAGGTCTGTAGTTGTTTAGTACAGAATTATCCAGATAACAGCTAAAACTGCAGTATTCAAGACAAAGGAAGGATGCCTAAAAGGAGCCAATGGCTATTTTTAACAGGTCAGTTACTGGACAGTTAAACACATTTTCAAAGAAAGATGTGGGCAGCAAGACAGCAGGTCAACTGTTTAAAAAGCCTGCAGTATTTTGTAGGCAGTTGCCTCTAACCCAGACAAAGTATCTAAATGATTATGTTGTTGTTGTTGTTGCGGGGGTCATATAACCTCAGTGCTACATGAGGACGTGCTGATCTCTATTGTAATATAATTGATTTGGTGAGTGAAAAACGATGCAAATTTATTGCATTTGCTGTCAGACAGATAACAGGCAACCTTAGTTTAGAGGGTTAGTTAACTCTGTACCCTTATCTTTACCCTTCAATATGTCAACAGTAGCAAAAAAAGTGCAGGCGTTGCTAATGTTCCTGTTAGTAATGTTTAAAAAAGGACTTTCTAGCAATGCTTAGATTCATTAGCATGAAGACTGCTTATGTTTCATCAGCTTTCCATTTATTTTCATGTTTTATACTTCTGTTGTATTCCTCGAAGATGCTTTATGCTTTCATGACTACATTTTTAAATCAAGTTAAAGTATTGCTTATATTCTGTACACAGATGTATGTATATATGCTATAATGTGCAGTATGTTTATTATGTATATATACAGTATACACTAGACTAGGTCTATACTGTACATAGATACAACAATAGATAGATATACCCTGATTTTTTTTCTTCTGCTGTTCAGTTTAGTCAGTTAAAGTTAGGTAACACAATTTTGTTAAGTTCTAATTTTCATAATCATATTTATATGAATAATTTTAAATTTTATTTTAAGATGTTTGGAAATTCAGATTGACAGACTCATTTGACATTGATTTTAAGTGTTGTTTTTTCCCCTTTTAATCTAACATCATCCAATCATGGAGTTTATTTAATTTACTAAACCTAATTTACTAATTTACTTTTACTAAGTTTTCTGTAATTTGTGCCACTGAATTAAAATACGGTTGCTTCTTAATTTCAAGTGGGCACAATTGACATGAATATGACTGCGTGCAAAAAAAAATAAACTTGATCAAATGTGTTGTTTTTTAATTATTTTTGCTGGAAAGACTTAATGTAATTGCGTGTAAAAGTTCTCAGGATAATTGAATACATTAAAAAAATTATAACATTTAAAATATTCTCATTTACTAAACTTTTTAAAAACAGAAATAGATCTAATTTAAGAGAGATGAAATGTAGGACAGATGAACAATTACAGTTACTTAAAAGAAAAACAATTAGAATCATATGCACTGATGAATTAAATGCCATAATAATGCATTAGAAAGTAAAAAGCATCAATTTCATGTTGACTTTAAAAGTGCTGACTTCACTGTACTGTAGTCTCAGACTGAAGTCTAATCAGGAGCAGATTACAGTAGATACATGTGCTCTACGCCTTGAGTCGGCCCTAGTCCTTCTATCACTTATCAAAACAGAAATAGAGGAAGCCACAGGCACATTGGGTTCCCTCTTGTTCTGGGAACATTTGTGAATGTCAGTGCTATTGTAGCGGGGACCTGACACACATCACTGAGAGCTGTTATCAGTCGAGCAGCAAGCGCATCAGCTCTTCAGTCTTCAGAGGATCCCGTGAGAAGCCCCTCTACAAACTGTAGATGCTTTGCAGGTGCTTCGTGTCCACATTTCTCCTTTTTGCAGTTTTTTTTTCTGCACAATTGCATCATGACTGCAACTAGTTGATAGCTGAGCTCTTGTTAGTCGTTTAAGTTGGGAGATCCTCCATATAGACAATCTCCAGTTGACTCGACTAACTCCTCAAGTTTAACTATAACTGTATACCACAGTGACATTACTAGTGTGCTGTTTAACACGTGCTCTTCTGAATTCCCACCATTGTTGCATAGTCTGAAAGGATGGCTTTGTGATTTTAAAATCATCCAAAAGAATGTTAAATATATTGAAATCCCATCATTCACGTAATCTTCAACATAAACATTGCATTCTACCATACTTTGATCTGAAAAGTAATTTAATGGGGATCAATTAAATTTAAGCCTAAGTTTAATTAAAATCTCCTCCTAGGAATGTTCCTCACATCAGTAATTCCATGATTGTGTTTGTGCCTAAAACATTTGTAAAACTCCTCTTTTATAACTTCTTCAACATCAGAAGAACATTATAAGATGGCAGCTCCTACATTAAGTGTCATGTTACAGCTTTAAAAACAGATTTGGTCTCATTCTCTCATTCAGTAAACAGTGTTTGTTCTTCATAATCTCAGTCTTTTCCCTGACATCTTTTCTCCCTTTTAAAATTCAGACATGAGATACAAACTTCACTCATACTGCAACATAAAAATTAACGTAGCCCCTAAATAAAATGCAATATTGCCATATTTTAGTTTTTTTCCCCTCTGTACCCTTCAATCTGGGGACTCCCTATCAGAAACACACACCGCCTCCTTTGAAGTTGGCAAGACCAGGGGCAATTGTAACATTTCAATATATTTTTCATAACTCACATACTATAGCAAAAAACAAGCATGTGTACAGAAAGGAACTGAACCATTAATATACTTAATACAATGAGAATGACTAGATGACTAGACTAGATGCCACTACCTTGACCCGTCTCCAGTTGGTCCAAAATGCATCAGCAAGACTCTTAACGGGTCTACGTAAATGTACTCATATCACTCCTGTCTTAGCTTCTCTGCATTGGCTGTCTGCGTGGTTTAGAGTGGAGTTGAAAATCTTTGTTTTTGTCTTTAAGGCTCTAAACAAGTTAGCTCCCTCATATTTATCTGAACTGCTTTCCTTACATAACCCCTCTCGAGCTCTTAGATCTGGTAGTCCTAGACTGCTCACTGTTCCTAGACTTAAATTAAAGCAAAGGGGTAAATGTGGCTTCGCTGTCGTAGGCCCTAAACTCTGGAACACTTTACCAGTTCATATTAGATATGTCCTACTTTACAGGTTTTTAAATCTTTACTCAAAACGCATTACTTTTCCATCGCTTTCAATGTCCCTTGATGTTCCATCTCTGTAATCGATTTTTGATGGCAATTCTGGTTCTGATTTTAGCTGTGATTTATTTTATTTATTTATTTTTTATGTTCTATTTGCTACTTATTTGATGCTGTAAAACACATTGGTCAGCTGCTGCTGTTGTAAATGTAAATAACTTAGATAGATAGATAGATAGATAGATAGATAGATAGATAGATAGATAGATAGATAGATAGATAGATAGATAGATAGATAGATAGGTAGGTAGGTAGGTAGGTAGGTAGCTGGATAGATAGATAGATAGATGGATGGATGGATGGATAGACGGATGGATAGATAGAGGATGGATAGACGGATGGATGGATGGATGTATAGATGGATGGATGGATGGATGGATGTATAGACGGATGGATGGATGGCTGAATGGATGGATGGATGGATAGACGGATGGATGCATGTATAGACGGATGGATGGATGGATGGATGGATGGATGGACGGACAGATAGAATGACAGACGGATGGACAGACAGACAGACAGATAGAATGATAGAGGATAGATGAACAGAGAGATGGAATGACAGACAGACAGACAGACAACAAAAATGGATGGAGAGATAGAACAACAGACAGATGGACGGATTGACAGTCAGAATGATAGACGGATGGATGGATGTATAGATAGAATGACAGACAGACAAATGGACGCAGAGATAGAATGACAGACAGATGGAGAGACTAACAGATAGAAAGATAGACATGCGGATGGATGGACAGATAGAGAGAGGGACCGTGAGAAGGACTAGACATATACAGACAGACAGATAGATTCAGGCTTTGCTGCTGGTCAAATTACAACAGCTATTAAGAAATAAGAAAATTGAGAAATATATGTATTTTTTATTTCAACCTGCTGGTTCTCTGTGGTTTTGCTGCAGTTGTTGGTCCGTCTCTTATGCACACCTGCTGGGGTCCTGCTCCAGGGCCCGGGGCCTCCACAGCCTCAGGGTCCGAGCGCTCGACACACTCACATCTGGACAATCACAGCATTTCACCAGCCTCCACTGCTCTTCATTCAGAATGTAGTTTGGGTCAAAATATCTCTTCACTAAAAAAATCAAGCCCTGTTTTTCTGTACTAAGTCGCGCAAGAAGGTGAGGGTGACCCTCCAAAGACGAGACCTCATGGGACCCTGATCCGGCCCTGGCAAAACACTATAAATCATTGAGTTTATAGATTGAAGGTACTTACTGGAAGACCATGGAAAGGTCACAAGACAGGACGAATGGAGATCTATGGTGAAAACCTATAGAAAGATCAATAGCTGAACCATAAAAAACTCTTTCCTATTACAGTGACTTCATCCTTCAGTTTACACTCATCCAGAAGCCTAGACACTGACTTAGTTAGTAAAATTAGTATCTGAAGTATAAATATGAGTGCATCGCTATATATTTCCTTCAGAAATCATTCTAATATACTGATTTGCTGCTCATAAAGCATTTCTGACTATTATCAATGTTGAAAACAGTTGTGCTGCCAAATATTATTTTTTTGGAAATCATGAAGCACTACTATTCAAAGTTTGGGGTAAGTAAGAAAAAACTAAAATAAAAATTGATCAAAAGTGACAAAAGTAAAGACATTTATAATGTTACAAAATATTTATATTTTGAATAAATGCTGTTCTTTTGAACTTTCTATTCATCTCTGAAATCCTGAAAAATAAAATGCATCACAGTTTCCACAAAAATATTGTGCAGCACGACTGTTTTCAACATTGATAATAATCAGAAATGCTTCTTGAGCAGCAAATCAGTATTTGTCATGCAATTGAAATTTACATGAAGGGTGATCTCATTTATGTTCAAAATACTAATAAATACTACTTGAAATTGGAACCAAGTAACAGGTTAATCGTCTGGATGAAGTCACACTGAAAGTGCGGATGAAAGTGTGTATAAATAGTACGCCAAATAAAAACAAAAACTCGTGGTATTGATATGCAAAAATGGACTTTGGTATTCATATGATACGCACATGTTTGGCATGCAGTTTTCGTATGCATATGATACGAAATTTGTTGGCGTGCATATAATACGCAGTTTTCGTGTGCATATGATATGAAATTTGTTGCCGTGCATATAATACGCAGTTTTCACGTGCATATGATACGCATCTACCCCACAACAATATTGCGTAGCATATACACGCCAAAGTCCATTTTTGCGTATCAATACCACGAGTTTTTGTTTTTATTTGGCGTACTATTTATACGCACTTTCATGAGATCGGGTTGGTCTGTCACTATGTGTGGCATCTGAAATATGCATATCACAGATCGTGTGAATACTGTAAGCTGTTAATACAAGCGCCAAGAAGATATGCTTTGTGCAGCGTGGAACAGGCCTACAGTAGGTATACAGTAGTGTGATCGTATGCCGTTCCAAACATAGCAGAGAGATCTTTATTGCCAAGCACCGAGAGTCTAAGAAATACATCAAAGTCTAATATAAAAAACAACCAGCTCCCTCTAGCAGTTCAGAAAACAGATGATGATTGGAAGAAGGAAGATCGAGAGGATGAGGAGGAGGAGAAAGAGAGCTGTAATTGCAGTCCCACACACACAGAGCCTTTACTGAAATAGCCTTGCAATTTTCAAGACAAGTAATGCAGTGGCCTAAGCATTTCCTCAAGCCTTCTTTTTTAATCTCAAGTCATTTGCTCTCGTGTTGAGTTTTAGATTTGCCTCTTTGAGATGGTCATAGACTTAAAGTCCACTGAAACTTTCACTGTATTTGCATCCTGACCTTCGTTAGCTGCATCGCCGATGATCACTTCTTGTTCAAAATGAATGAGAGTTAATGTATGACTCTTTAACATAGTGTAGCATATCTGATTTCATAAAGTGCATGTGATTTTACTGATCCAGCATCAACCTGATATTCAGATATCAATGTTTTCTGTTGATTAACGCAGCGCTGCTGCATCTGTCTTTAAAAAATACATCGATTAATTTCCTCAAGTAGTTTCAATGTTTTGTATTAATTCATGTTTGTTGTCTATAAGGTCATGTTATTCTAATAGCTACTCAAGTAAAATAAATGTCTTCATGTGTGATTCCTGAAGCATCGGCTGCGTCTGAAACCAAAGGCCTCTGATGTGAATATAGACAGAGTTATTGTAGAAATATAAAGGCAGCTATATGCGTTTTCTTTTTAAAAACCCATTTAAACTGAGAAAAATAGTAAGGCATTTCATAACTGACTTTTATATTGTAATTGTAATAAAGCAAAAAAAAAAAATCCTGGGTAATAATATTATTAATAATATTGTTCTATTATAAAATAAACAGTTGACATATATAGCATTGTATAGCATTTTCCACAATAAGTATCATTTGAAGCAGTTTTATCTTGTTAACGAACGTATGTGTATTGGATAGGATTAACTATATGCTAAATTCATAATTATTGTTTTTCAAATGACATTTAGAAAGTTGAATGAACCTGGCAAATTAGTAATTATTAACATAATTATTAATAATTTAATTATTTTAATAAATGTAATTAATTTAATTATATATGTATGTAATTAAAATATAATTATATTAAATATATAATTTATATTATATATTTGCCATTGTTACAGTTTCATTTAGCTTCCTAAAAATAAGTATGTCCTTGTCTATAGACCAGCTTGGATATCATTGGCATAAAATAAAATAAATTAAAATAAAATAAAATAAAAAAATAAAATAAAATAAAATAAAATAAAATAAAATAATAATAAAAAAAAATAAAATAAAAAAATAATAATAAAAAATAATAATAAAATAAAATAAAAATAAAATAAAATAATAATAATAAAATAAAATAAAATAAAATAAAATAAAATAAAATAAATAAAAAAAATAAAATAAAATAAATTAAATTAAATTAAATTAAATTAAATTAAATTATTAATTATTATTAATAAATAAATAATCACCCAGATGAAGTTTTTTAGTCCACATGATGTTATGCACACATTGGATCTGGACGAGGCCTGATGCCTTTCTGTCTTCATTCTTCATGTTTTGGACACTGCTGTGAAATGTTGTCTAAACGTAGACCCTTTTGTCTCCTATTACAGTATATATGTACTTTCAGAAATGTGTCAGCAGCATTAAATGTTGTGCAGGGTGTGTTTCTGCTCATGCATGGCTATAAAAAGCAGCTCCCGTCACACTGTAACTGTAGTGTTCTCCGCGCCGAGAGAAGAGCCGTGTTTCCGCTGTGAGAGAGAAATGATGTTCATCCCAGCGCTTCAGGACTTCATATGAAACTTAATGGCTGTCAGAGCGATGCCTTTCAACAGACAGAGCCGATAGGGGCAATTAGTGGCAGATAATAGCTCGCCCACCCACACCTTAAGTAGTGCACTAAAATATTGATTTAATTCCATCCCATATATTCCCCTTAACCATTTGCTGTCACTCTAAAAATATCTCTGGTCGTGGCAGCTGCCGATGCTGAAGAGTGGGAGTCGAGGGAAGGAGAGAACGAGGCTCTTTAGGACTGAGCTTTACAGTAGAGAGAGAAGAGAGTGTTTCTGTGAGCGTCTGAGGAGGACTGTGAGATGCTGGAAGAGGACGTTTAGAGATGTGAGTGGTGTAATAAGAGGTGGTCAGGGAGAGATGAGACCTTCACAATGCCTAATTCATTCTGAAACCAATCAGGGATTTAACTGTGAGAGCAGCGTTTGCACTGGAAACAGACGCAGTAGAGGTTCTTATTGCTACACGGAGCAAACCAGATATGAGAAGAAACACTGTAGAGCTGATGTGAGTGAACTGATTGACCAGAGAGAGCGGCTTCTCTTTGACAAACATGACTTCACTTTGTGTATCAAACTGCTTATCAACAGTTTGAATTATTTCACATTATGGCCACAGCCATATCACCCTGCAGCCCAAGACTGGTTGCCCACTGAAGCTAAGCAGGGTTGAGCTGGTCAGTACCTGGATGGGAGACCTCCTGGGAAAACTAGGTTGCTGTTGGCAGAGGTGTTAGTGAGGCCAGCAGGGGGTGCTCACCCTGTGGTCTGCGTGGGTCCTAATGCCCCAGTATAGTGACGGGGACACTATACTGTAAAAAGAGCACCGTCTTTCGGATGAGACGTTAAACCGAGGTCCTGACTCTCTGTGGTCATTAAAAATCCCATGACACTCATCGTAAAGAGTAGGGGTGTAACCCCGGTGTCCTGGCCAAATTCCCTCCACTGGCATCTGTCCATCATGGCCTCCTAATAATCCCCATCCACTTGATTGGCTCTATCTCTCTCTCCTCTCCACCTGTAGCTGGTGTGTGGTGAGCGCACTGGTGCTGTTGTGCTGTGGCTGCTGTCGCATCATCCAAGTGGATGCTGCACACTGGTGGTGGTTGAGGAGAGACCCCCCCCCACATGATTGTAAAGCACTTTGGGTGTACAGCAAGGTTCAAGGTTCTTTATTATTTGTCACATACACAATCATACAGGGTGTAATCAGTAGTGAAATGTAGGTCGCAGACGTTATGCGTGTAAAAAGAGAAAGTAAAAATACGTAAAAAAGTATATAAAAGCACAGACTGAGCGGAGCCATCCTTAACGTCGACTGAACAAAGCAGCGCCGGAAGCAGAAGCAATACACAATAAAAGCGCTATATAAATGCCTCATTCATTCATTCATTATTGAAGGACAACATGGAGAGCAAAATGACATATTTAGTGACGTATGTACGTCCCTGGACTTAGTCTGCATTATTTATCAGCACGTATAATTCTAAATAATAATAAGTATTATTATTATTATGTAATTGTAAAAAAATAGTTTCATAAAGATTTTTAAACATTTTAGATAACATGCATTAATTTTGTCTCATCCAGTAATGTTATGTGCTAACTAAATGCTGAATGATCATGTAATCGCATTATGTAAGTTAAATATGTTGCAAATGTCATTTCACATCATGTTTAACAAATAAAAAAATTGTTTAAAAAATAAAAACCATATATTAAATTAAATTAAATAATGACATTTAATTTAATTTAATTATTTAAAAATGCATAAATTATTTCATAAATGCATTATAGTTGTATATTATTATTATTATTATTATTATTGATTTATGTTTTTTAACTAAAGCTTAAATAAGTACTGAAACTTAAATACGTAAAGAAACATAAACATGGAAACATAATTTTAAATAACATAATTAACAATTTTCTCCTATCCAGTAATGTTATATACTAACTAAGTGCTAAATGATGCTCCAGCAAGCATTGTTTCCTGCTAATATTCCACTGAAATTAATCACATTATGCAAGTTAAATGTCATTTCACGTCATCTTTAACAGATGAACTCACCAGAACTAGTGAGCGTAAACTAGTTTCAAGGATTCAGTTCTGGTATAAAACCCTGACATTTTCCACACAGAAAGTTGCACAGATCACAAAATGCACATCTGTCTCGTAAGTGAAGATGGAATCGCACCGAAACGTTCAGAAAATGAACTAGAAGCCATTGGCTTTATTGTTCCTGCATTATTAATGTCTCTTCTGACATGGAGCCCAGAGGTGGACAGGAGGAGTGGAGGAGCGATAGAGAGAGGAGATCAATGAGTGCTAATGAACACGGGTCTTCACGGGTCGCCCTCCTCCCAGCCGCAATTACACAACCAGCCTGAGGGGGCAATTAAGAGCCATACATTACCCACAATGCAAGACGGCCGGTTTAGTGTCCATCTTCTCGTGCAGATCACCATAGGTTTGCTTTAGAGTGTCATATACACAAAAGCATTTCTGTGTGTGTTTATATGCCACTTCAACAAAATTACAGATAATGCAACTTCACATTATTGCAGGAAACAGTCTAAAAAACGGATCAGTTATGAAACAAATTCAGTTTCAGATGTAAAGTTGCTCTGCAGAAGACAATAGATCAATTCAGTTCAAATTTTGTTCTCATCTAATAGTGTCAGTGCTTTAAATCAATAGTACTGATGTAAGGAGTCCACTGGAGGCGAGCGTAGTGAGAACCCAAGTGCAGTTTTATTTTCCCTCCAGGTAGCCGTAAAGGAATGGGTTCATTTAAACCCACTCTACAAATGTCCTTCAATGCAACGTCATTAAAATCCACTAAATGGCACAGTCCACAAAAGTCCTTAACATAGTCCTCTATGGCCATGTCGCCTTGACGAAGGCAGAGGAGGCGTGAAACTGCTGGGTTCATGGTAACGGTCGCTGAGGCCGCTGCTCCACCATTGCTCCACGCTCCAGGTCCTGTTCCCCTTCACGGGCCTGGCCCTCCATCCCTCCCCCAGTTCCACCTCCGCTCCACCACCCTCCTGGTTTTGTTTGGGTTGGGTGTTTTGTTAGGGCGTCAGGAGCCGCCCTTAGAGGGGGAATCTGTAAGGTCTGTTTTGGGTTCTGTTTCATGTTCTTGTTTTCATGTCTTTTATTTTGAAGTTTAGTCACGGTTCCTGTTTGTTTCATGCTTCCCTTGCCCTCATGTCTTCATGCTATTGGTTCTCTTGTTCATTGTGTCATGTTCTGATTGGTTGTCCTAGTCATGTGTCTTGTTTCCTCATTGGTTGGTTCTTGTCATGTGACCCTGATTGTTTGTTATAAGTAGCCATGTCGTTGCCATTGATCCTTGTCGTGTATTAATGTTGTAACAGCTGTCGGTGAGTCTAGTCTGTTTCATGTCAAGTCAAGTCAGTTCAAGTCAAGTCAAGTCTGGTCAAGTCAAGTCAGTTCAAGTCAAGTCAAGTCAAGTCAAGTCAAGTCAAGTCAAGTCAAGAGTTCAAGTCAAGTCAGTTCAAGTCAAGTCAGTTAGTCAAGTCAAGTCTGGTCAAGTCAAGTCTGGTCAAGTCAAGGTCAAGTCAAGTCAAGTCAAGTCAAGTCAAGTCTGGTCAGGTCAAGGTCTGGTCAAGGTCATCAGTGGTCAAGTTCAGTCAGTCAGTTTCATCAGTCAGTTCATGTCAAGTCAGTCAGTTCTCAAGTCAGTCAGTGTGTCAGTTTGGTAAAGTAAAACATGTCAAGTCAGTTGTCAAGTCTGGTCACTTTGTAAAATCTTAACGTCTAGGCAGATTATTTTTGCCAAAGGGACTTTGTAAATAAAACAGTTCGCCTCCAGTGGACTCATTAGGCTCGCCTCCAGTGGACTCATTACAACTGAATATTAATTGCCTTGTAAATCCCATTGTCATTATCATAATATGAAAAAATAAATAATTATTACACTCGTAAAAGTATTTTTACATCTTGGTAGTCGTTTTGCTGCCTTTAATATATGCTATTTAAATAAAAAAATACCATTGCTTTACAGTACAGTAACGAGAATTTTATTAAAAAGTCACCATTAAGAATAATCATTAAAAGTAAACGGATGCATTACTGTAGTGATGATTTTTGGGGAAAATGTGCTTAATTGTCATTTAAAATTATTTTTAAAAAGACTAAAAAAAAGCTTAATTTTATCAGCCAAATTAAAATTGCATTAAAATATTTTTGCTATAGCTGTTAGATGAACGAGTGAATGCAATGAAACTACGCTTACATACATTAAAGCAAAGTCAACCATAGAATGAGGCCGGATTTGAACCAAAAAGTTACTAATTCAACCTGATCTGCAATGATTCCCCAGTGTAGTGCTGTTGGGGCATGTAGTCACAAACAGCTGTGTTATTGCTAATAACAGATTCAAAAATAAACTCACATTGACAATATAATGTCTTTTAAATGAAAGTATTTTTAGTGTTTGTTGTGCTTCCTTTAATACATGCTATTTAAATAAAAATATCATTGCTGTACAGTAACGAGAATTTAATGAGAATCACCATTAAGAATACTGGAGATTATGGAAATCATTAAAAGAAAAGGATGCATTACTGTGATGATGATTTTAGGGGGAAATGTGCTTAAATGTCATTTTAAATGATTTCAAAAAGGCAAAAAAAATATGCACAATCTAATGTGTGATTTTGGGCTGAAGTGCGATTGACTCGTGAGCTCTGAGTGGCTTGTTTTTCCCGTCATTCTGTCAGTGGCCGTGAAATGGTCAACAGCTC
>CM049846.1:36712040-36914540 GCA_027422415.1 Schizothorax lantsangensis | reverse complement strand
CCACTGTACCGGGGTTACGGGGTTTAATCTATTACACCTAGACTCCAGCAGGCTGAATGTGCCTAGACGCAGAGCTGGGAACAGTGCGCTCGCTTGATGCGCTTGTGGCTGCTTTCGAGCTTGTGCTGGGATACAGAGCTGCCCGTGACGCACGCCAAGGTTGGTGGACATCAAGCAAGTTTCGTGACGTAGGCCTCACGTGCCCAAAGGTTTGGGGACATTGTAACCTATCAAACAAGTTACGTTGCTACGTAGGCTTCGTATTGTAACTATCAAATATATATAAAATATGAATAATAGATATTCCAAATATTTAATATTGGCTATAGGGAATTGCACGCAACATACATGGATTTTTTATTTTATTTTGTTTTTAATGACCCGCCCGACCCGCCCCGCAAATAAAGTGACAATTTCTTTACCCGCCCCAACCCGACCCGCGGGTTATGAGACGACCCACGCATCACTAGTGTGTGTTGCTTTCTAATAGCTTAATAAGTCTGATTGGTGTCTGATAACTAGCTGAGACGCCGTTAAACTGAACTTACATTAGTGTTGGGCGATATGCTCAATTTACATATCGTCCTATCATCTCATTGATGATTGATAAGAAATACTTTGAGAAAGCAGTTTTAATCTGAAGTAAATCTGATTCAAATTCATTTCAGAGCCTCAGTTTTGGGATGCGCATCAAACAGCACACGCTGACCTTTAAGTGTC
Source organism: Schizothorax lantsangensis (assembly GCA_027422415.1). Lineage (NCBI taxonomy): Eukaryota > Metazoa > Chordata > Actinopteri > Cypriniformes > Cyprinidae > Schizothorax > Schizothorax lantsangensis. The sequence goes on along the minus strand of CM049846.1, from coordinate 36,913,820 downwards.
CTGAGAGATCGAATCAGACACAAACACAGCTCAGCACTAATGCACAGCTTTGTCTCGTGAAACTCGTGCGTCTGCAGATCATCTGCATGCTCAGGTCGAGTGAGGAACGTTCTCGTCTGAATCAGCTGCCTTTGGGCCTTCACCAGAGGAGACTCTTCAAACAAGGCTTTGTACTGAAGTAGAGAATCAAGATTAATGCACTTCCAGCGCACGACTCGCTCGAAGGGAGAGAGAGCCAGGATAATTAACACCACGGGGCCTGGGAGGAGAGTCGGGAGGGAAATCATACAGAATCACAGAATGATGATATTTTTCTTCTCTGAGTGATGTGCTGTTTTGATCGTACAGTCAGATGCGAGTTGTTGTTTGTGGAGCTCATATTTCCTTCTTTTGTCATTAAAGTTGAGAGCTATGTTAATTATATCTGTTTACACAGGACAGAAGATTTGTTCTGCCAAAAATGATAGTGCTGTCGTCATTTACTCTAGTAAATATCATCTCAATACTGCTTGACCTCCGTCGAATCAAACAGGAGCTGCACTGATAACTGCAAAATATCGTTTTTATTTAAAATTATAAAGTAGATTTTATTTTTATATTTTTAAATTCAAATTCTACTTTTACTAATCACTTCTGCTAATTTACTTCTACTTGCTACTATTTACTTGTACTATTTTTACTATTTTATTATCTTAATTTTACTTATGTTTTTGTCATTTTTAATATTTTTTTGGAATATCTATATAGTTTTTATTAAGTTTCATTTTTTAATTTTAGTTTATTTGGTTTATTTATTTCAGTACTTCAGTTTGTTGTGTGAAATGTTTTCTTCACAACTATAGCTGAAATAAAAGGTTTTTTTTCATATTTTATTACAGTTCATTTTTTATTATGTTTTATTTAGTCTTAGCAAATGATAACCCTGGAATAAACACGCCAAGCTTCATTATTTCTCCATGAAATTATCATAAAAGTGGTCCAAAAAAACAAAAAGACTAAAATTTACGTTGTTAGAAATTGGATACAAAGATATGGCTTCAGAAAAGTCATATAGATCACTTTTATGATGCTTTTATGGTACTTTTGCATGTTTTTGAACCTTGAATGAGTGAATGATCCGGTGTTATTTTAGTATTGATATATTAGCAAAAATATGTTTTTTATGTTAAATTTTGAATTAGATTTCCTTTTTTATTTATATTTTTATTTTAGTTCAAGTCTGAGTTATTTTGTGTTTATATGGTTTGTTATTAAGTTGTAGGTTTTAGTTTTTAAGTTTAGTTATTTTAGTACTTCAGCTTGTTGTGTGAAATGTTACAATTTTATTTAATTTCATGTTTATTTTAGTTTTATTATGTATCATTTAGTTTTAGCTAAGAATAGGAACCCTGGAATGAACATTCAAGCTTCATAAAGGATGTAAAAGCACCATTAAAGTATAACAAAAGTGGTCAAAAAAGTCAAAAGACCAAAATTTAAGTCATTATTCTTCAACAATTTGGACATGATTTAATTTTGAAAACTGTAGCAGATTTGGTGGAAAAAAGCGACTTGAAAGATTGATTTGTTCAGAAATAAGTCATCGATTCTCATCGAACTCTTCATTAAATGAATGTGAAGTTATCGTATGGCTTCAGAAGACTTTGAATGTAGCACACAAGTCATTCAGAGCATGTTTATGATGCTTTTATTGTGCTTTTGCATGTTTTTGAAGCTTGAATGATGGAGAGGTGGATGTTACTAGGGATTTTGATTTTGTGTTTGCCTGAAAATCATGACAAATTTGAATGAATCATATTTAACTTTTCATTTATTATCAGATTTGCAAAAGCTACAGCCAATTTGCACCATCCAGCTGTTGATCATCTACTAAAACCACACAAAATACAGCCATTAAAACCACTGCATGAGTGATTTCATCTTTTAACCATCATTCAGAATCACAGAAATGTGGATGTTTCTTTCTGAATGGATTTCATGTTTCATATCGCAGTCCCTGATTATGAATGCTTTGTGATGACGAGCACCGGTCGTACAGTGTTGAATTGGACTGAAATGAGAAACGTGTTTTCTGCTGATCTCAATCCGGTTTTGCTGCTCTGTTGTAAAGTGATGCTTCAGCAGGTTAATTATGCAAACTCGTTTACAGACCCTCAAAATATGAAACACGCTCTTATTGTCATCACAGCTATGGTTTACACTCACAGAGGGAATGTGTTCACTATACTGTAAATATATGAATAAGTGTAGCAGGGACAGGCATGAAATATGGCATTCCCATTTCAATGCAAATGAAGGAGAGAATGAACGCAGCGCGAGCGTCTCAGCAGTGTTTCTGAGCTCAACACGCTCCTATAGACGGAGGAAATTAGTGTCCGCGCCGCAGATGAAACTGTCTGTCAGCATGAATCCAGAGCTGAACGTATCGCTGCCTTTGCATTGTGTACGGATGTTTACTTCAGAGTGCACTTCTTTTAATGCAGAAATGAACCAGCGTGACGGTCGAGACGAAGGAGAAGCACTGTCCACAACCTCCTCAGAGATTCAGCATTCGTCCGCCATATGAATATGCTTTTCATTATTTATGACCCTGGAGCACAAAAGCAGTCATAAGTAACACAGGTGTATTTGTAGCAATAGACAACAATACATTGTATGGGTCAAAATTATACATTTTTCTTTTATGCCAAAAATCATTAGGATATTAATTAGATCATGTTCCATGAAGATATTTTGTAAGTTTCCTACCGTAAATATATCAAAACTTAATTTCTGATTAGTAATATGCATTGCTAAGAATTCATTTGAACAACTTTAAAGGTGATTTGCTCAATATTTAGATTTTTTTGCACCCTCAGATTCCAGATTTTCAAATAGTTGTATCTCAGACAAATATTGTCATATCATAACAAACCATACATCAATGGAAAGCTATTAATTCAGCTTTCAGATGATGTATAAATCTCAATTTCAAAAAACTGACCCTTATGACTGGTTTTGTCACATTTGTCATTTTTGTCTCCCAGCGCTGAATCAAGTCTCTTCTGTTTAGATGTTTGTGAATGGAGACGTGGGTTCTGTGTGGAATTAATTAAATTAAATTAAATTTCATGCAGTGTAATGAAAAAAATGCAGTTTTATTGAAATTTAAAGTAAATACATGCAAAATTAGCTTTGAGATTGTACTGGTGTGAAATATACAAACCAGTGTATATTTGTGAAAAATGATGCATCAATAAAACATTTGTAAGCGAATCATCTACTTTGCCAAAATTAATTTACTGAACGACAAACCTTTGAAACACTTGGCTTTTGTATATTAACAAAAAGGGGACCTAACGCACACAGTTTGTATATGTAATCACCTATAGAGTAGTACTGCATCCTTCATAGTCTTTATTTTTCAATATATAAAAGTACAGATTTACGATTCTCTCTCCGAAAAAAGCCGAGCTCCTGGAGGCGTGCCGTGTGGGCGGAGCTAAGAGTGAAGGCATGGGCGGAGCTAAAGAGTGACGAGCACTATCGCCAACAAAACACAGACATTTGATGCCGTTTCACTCACCAATCAGTTCTGAATTCATCTTTATCTTTCAGTATTAACCATGTGCAAATCCAGCGTCGAATTGAGCCTTGTTTATAAAACTTCGTCAACAAAACACTTGCTCCATTGAAAAACAAACTATAATCCACTGTTCAGTCGAAGCTGACAAGGTTATCTTTCCCTCAAACCAAAAACACACTTCTTTAGACAGAAGTCCCGTGCAGCATTGAAGCGTGTTTGGGCTGCTCTCGCTCCGGTCGATGCGTGCACGGCGCGTTCTTCGGGAGAAATGCCCATATGCCACTGTCGTTTACGTCATAAAGAACAACGATCGAAAAAAACTCCGAACTTGTATGAACCCGGAAGTGAGATTTTTGGCAATACTGTTATACGTCACTGTCCATGCTTAGCTGAGAATCCAACTCTTTACCAGTCAATAATGCTGAAACAGCATCCCCCCTTTAACAAAAACCCATAGTTTTTAATTCGTCACACATTCATGCTTTTATATTCTTAAACATTAACTTTGCTTGAATGAGTCGAAACACCAAAATCAACAGAAGCACATTGTTTTCAAGTATTTACAAAATTAGACAGAAATATTGCACCGTTACTGTATTCATCATAACTGTCCGCGTCACACACTGCTTTTGCTCGATCTGTGTGTGAATCGTTCTTCTGTTTGTGTTTCTCCACAGCTCCACGGCTGATTGACTCTAATTATGTATCTAAACGAACCATCTCGCTTCTCTAGCCAGCAATATTGGTTTTCCTGAAATCTTAAAGTGGCAGGGCCTTGCGTGGGACATAATGAAGTTCTGTCCAAGTTAATTCTCCGGCAGGTTTAATGGTGCGGTTCGAGCAGCATTAGCAGCAGGGAAACGCTCCGGAGGGAATCAAGTGCAGCTCGGGGCATTAAAAGTTTGGTCTCACCTGCTGTAATGGTTTAGTGACTGCTGATTGGAAGAGATGGGAACATCGGTGTCTAATGAAGCAGTCTGTTAAAGAGTCTCATCGTCAGAGACGAGACACGAGAGCTTGGGCTCGTGTTCAGCAAACTTTGTCTTTCAAGAGAAACACTTCAACTTCTGAGAGCTTATGTTTAAATACTTTGAAGATTCAGAGATACTTTTGTCCACCGAACAGTCGATATCAAAATCCTCCGCAGCACAAGCCATGAAACGGACCGAGCATCTGATTGATCTTCATTGACTGTAAATGAAGTGTGTGCTCCTCTCTCTACAGAAACTGCAGCGCTGAATATAAATCATTATTGTTATACATCGAGATAAAGAAGCTGAGATTTCCATGTGTTTTGTTTCTTTCTAATGCAAAATTAATTCATCTTCAGTAGTGTACCTTTAAATATAGACTTCACCCTCTCTTACAAAAGCATATCTGTCACACATTTGTCATTTATGATCACAGCAGTATTGTTTTAGCATCATTGAGACACTATCAGAGTTTTTTTATTAATTCATATTTATTATATATATATATATATTATTATTTTATTGTAGTAATTTTGTTGTGTTTTTTTCTTCATTATTTTATTTTATTTTTTATTTCAGTTTATTTTTAGTTGTAATCATTTTGTCATGTTTTTGTCATTTTTTTATTTTATACATTTTTATTTGGTTACAGCAGTATTATTTTAGTATCATTGGGAATACTATCATGTTTGTTTTATTTATTAATTAATATTTAATTTTTAAAAAATATTTTAATATTTTTATTTTAAAGTTGTAGTAATTTTGTTGTGTTTTTGTCATGTTTTTTTGTGTCTATAACCATGTCTATATGTTTTTATCTCAGGTCCAGTTTTAGTTATTTTAATACATCAAGTTAAACTAAATGAAAATGAGAAATGTTTTTTTTCTTTTACTTGTTAAACTTTAGTGTTTGTGTCAACTAGCTGAAATAAATGTAAGAAAATGTTTTTTTAAATAAATGTAAGGTTTTTTATGCTTTATTTTATTCCAATTAATTAACTAAGTAACTGAAAGGGTTGTTTTCATGTATGTAACAATAATAACCTTAAATTCTGAAGAGACATGATTGCTTGATATGATAGACTTAAATTGGGCTTGTATTTATCACACACACAGACACACACACACACAGACACAGACACAGACACACACACACACACACACACACACACACACACACACACACACACAGACACAAACACACACAGACACAGACACAAACACACACAGACACAGACACACAGACACACAGACACACACAGACACAGACACACAGACACAGACACACACACACAGACACAAATACACACAGACACAGACTCACAGACACAGACAGACACACACAGACACACACAGACACAGACACACAGACACAGACTCACAGACACAGACACAGACAGACACACACACACAGACACAGACACAGACACACACACACACACACACACACACGGAACACATCAGATACAGTCAACAAAAGCTCAAACGTAATATCTTCATTTGTGTGTCAAAGTTGCAATGTCATACAGGTTTTGAACAATGTAATGTAGTGTGAGTAAATGATTTTTGGGTGAACTGTTTCTTTAAGTTCTACAAAAAAATATTTTTTAGTAGTGTCTATGCAAAGTCTTCACAGAAACCTGTGTATGCAGCTGTTCTGTGTGTGTGTGTGTGTGTGTGTGTGTGTGTGTGTGTGTGTGTGTGTGTGTGTGTGTGTTTCAGATCGAGGCCGGACCGTCAGTGATTGACATGAGCAGAAACCTTCCGTCCGGTCCAGCATCATTTCATAAGGGATTCACACTCACGTGTTTCACACACAGATAGTACAACTTTACATTTTGCCGTTTCACTTCATTGATTAAAGCTCCTCTTTCACATTCCCCGCTCGTTCCTAAACTCCATCAGGAGCGATGAACTCATCCCGTCCTCGTGTGTTTCTCGTCATCTTGAGGAGCACCGGGTCTGACACCAGCGCCGCATCAGGACAGATGCTCGGACCTAATGGAAAGTGAGTAGCTTAAGAAAGCGTCAGCGGCGCTCGCTCCGTCCCGGCCTAATTAATGCCTGCCCGAGAACTAACTTGTAGCTGTCAGCGTCTGCCGGCTCCGCAGAAATCCAATAACTTCAGGGAGCAATTTATGAGGAACACCAGCGAAGCTCCAGCAAACTCCAAACGGTGCGTGAGACACAACCGTCGTCCGCCTGAGAGACTCTGTCGACTCAAACACAGCCAGCTGCGACTGATCACCCGCTGCATTCTGAAATCATGTTTGTTTTGTTTTTTATAATGTTGTCAGGTACTTTGAATATTGCATATATTGGAATGTGTCAAAATAATCAGAGGCCTTACTGCAAACATGTTGTGCCTGTCTTTTATTACATATAGAAATTAAAATGGTTTTCACTCCTAGAAGTTTCCATGACTGCTTGCTTATCACTCGCTGCATGAAGGGTTCTCAGATTAAATACACTACCGGTCATTTTAATGTTTTTAAGTGTCACCAAGGCTGCATTTATTTGATCAAAAATTTTTGTAAATAAAATTGTAAATATATTTAACAATTAAAACAGCTGTTTTCTATGTGAATATGTGTTAAACTGTAATTTATTTCTGTGATCAAAGCTGTATTTTCAGCATCATTACTCCAGTCTTCAGTGTCACATGATCTTCAGAAATCATTATAATATGCTGATTTCTGATTATTATCAATGTTGAAAACAGTTGTGCTGCACAATATTTTTGTGGAAACTGTGATACATTTTATTTCTCAGGATTCACAGATGAATAGAAAGTTCAAAAGAACAGCATTTTATAAGTGTTCACTTTTGATCAATTTAATGCATCCTTGATGAATGAAAGTATTCATTAATAAAAAATAAAAAAACTTTCTTACCCCATATATACACATACTATAGACAGACAGATAAAGTTTTGTGCCACAGACCTTATTTTACTCATGAATTGAAAAATCCCATTCTGACCCCCGCAGGAGCATCAGCAGGGAGCCGGTGGTGAACTAGTCTACGTCACGACTGTAGCTCAGCTCTCTATTAGATGATAGATGAGTGGAAACAACCCTGCAGAAGACTTCATGTTTCTTCTGTCATTTCTTTACCTCCCAGCCGGAGCAAATGTCAGTGGATTAAAGAGAAAGAAAAGCGTTCTCCAGTAGTTCTGCGTATAATGTCTGTGGGTCAAGGGCAAAAATATAGCCTGTCCTTATCAGTATCTCTGTAATAAATATAAAACAGCTGGAAAACTCAGTTTGGCCATGAATTTCAGAGTCACCAGAACCGATCAGCTCAACTTGAAGACAACTTATCTGTTTATTTCCAGAAGCTACGGTCCAGAGATGCTTCAGCCTTGGCTTTTATTTCCATTTGCACTTTGAAGAATCACTTTGGAGATGAGAAGACCTGATGTCAAAGCGCAAGACCTTCTCATTTTGCATTTTTTGAGCAAGCGATTTCAAAATAGAGATGCAGCCTATGATAAGCCTCAAATTAGCTTTTTTTTTCTTTCCATATATTATTATATGATTATTTTTATTTGTGCAGTTGCATTGTGAGGCTGTCAATCAAAAATGTGTTACATTTTTATTTTTAATATTATAATAATAATAATATATTAACATTGTTTATTAAATTTTTTTTTATATTATTTTAATTGTAATACTTTTGTAATAACAGTAATAATGCAATTAAATAACAATTTGTAAAATATTTAATATTAATAATAATAAAGGCAATAAAAATAACATTGTTTTTTTATTATTTTAATGTTATAATATTTTTGTAATAATATATTAACATTGTTTTTTATTTTTATATTATTTTAATTTTAATACTTTTGTAATAATAGTAATAATGCAATTAAATAACAATTTGTAAAATATTTTATATTTAATAATAATAATAAAGGTAATAAAAATAACATTGCTTTTTATATTAATTTAATTTTAATAGTTTTTGTAATAATAAAAATACAATAAAAAAATAACACAATTAATCATTGCTCCTGGCCCGTATGTAATTATTTTTCTATTGGAACATTTCATGCTTGAGGAACCAAAAGCACTTCTCACTTTTTCATAACCCTTTTAAAAAATCAAATAATCAATAAAACAAGCAGAGGTGTGTACGGCTGAACTGAAAAAGCAGCACATGAGCTGCTTTATGAGATGCACTATGTTTAAAAATAGCATCTGAACTTCTGGCTGTCTAACCTCTCTCAAGGTAAAGAGTTTGGTCTTTCTGAGAGATGTGCTTCTTCTGTGATGCTCTTCAGGATCATCTGATACTAATGCTGAATTGCTACTTCTATGAACCATAACACTTACAAACATCTCTCTATTTACTAGACAGCCTTTAGCAGAGTGCTGCCATATCAGAGACATCTACAGTGTTAAATCTGAGCTTGATATTACAAATGTCTTGATGTTACAATGATAAAAGTTCTGCATGAAATCCAAAGCATATCTGGATTATAATTATCTTTTGATATTTTGGTGGTTCGTGCATTTAATATTTATGTTGGTGCAGTAACTTTTAGTCATGCAAATTGCAAAAATAGTTCTGTATCTGGTTTATGGTGTCAAGTATTGCAGTATGAAATCAAACACAGTGTGAATCACTGTTTCAAATCAAACCTTCAAACAAATCAGATTTACTTGATGCCTCATAAATATTTGAACATCTGAATTTGCATCGTCAGCTATGAGCATGATGCAGTTGAATTGATTTTTCCATACTAGATCTTATAATTTGGAAATACAACTGACACATGAAATATGTTGACATTATTAATACATGTATGTTAATAAATGCGTTGAGAACTGCAGTAAATGCAGAGCAAACGAATCCAGCCAATCAGTGCAAGAACGAGACGCCGATGGCGAACACTAGCGGCGTGTGTGCATTGCTTTTGGCAGTTTGTGTTAATGGAAAAAGCTGTTTTTCATACTAATTAATTTAGCTTTTGCTTTGTATTCTCTTATAATCCCACAGAAATTGCTCTTTCTTTGTACCCGACTGACTAAAGAAATAATGCAACACAAAACATTGTGCATGTGCATTATATTACGATAAAAATGAATAAATATGGCACTGTGTGTTGTTAGCATGCAGGGTTTTCAGTCAACAGCTATCAGTCAGAATTCATATTCATGCATAAACAGAAAGCGAAGAGAAGAGAGGAAGATGACGTTTACTTGTGCTTTATTTTCAGCAGCGCTCGAGCAGTCCGGCTCTAATTAAAGCGTTCCGGTCCACGGCACGGCAGACAAGATGGAAACCAGAGGCTATTTCATTTCCTCTGGTCTTTTTAGACTGTGATTACAGCTGTTTACAATGAGCAAGAACAGAAAATCACAATAACAACAGCGTCTGATGGAGGGTTATACGACAGACGAGATACTGTGGATCTGTGTGGTCACAGGACACTGTGTGTGATCCCGTCCTACAGACAGAAATAATCAGGCAGGAATGGCACGAGGATGAGCAAATATTGACAGCATTTCCATCTTGAACTTTTGTGTTAAGACTGATGGAACTGAATGAGGAAGAATCAGTGTCACTGCTCTGAAATCAGCATGTGGAATTTTCTACATCTGCCGTGGAAAATAATCTTTTGAAAACATACCAAGAAATCTGGATTAGAAATTTGCATTTAAAAATAGTTACATCTGCAATAATTTTAGCTCCAGTTCCAGCTGCTGCTTTCTGGATGTCTGTTTACTCATGAAAAAAATGCATTATAAAATATGCAATATGTCTTCTTCCAGAAACAAACAGTAGCCGAGATGAACTAGATGAATCGTCAAGCTTTGTTTACGGATGTGATGTGGGCGTATACATGCCACGCGTCTCACGTGGACTATTGTAATATCAAAAGCGAAAGTAGCTCATTGTCAGGGTGTCTCTGTCACCAGTCACCAGCTCTGGACTCCATGTCCCAGAATCCTCCCCGGCTCACACCTGTTCTCAGTCACGATCACCATCACCTGGAGTTCTGATCACCCGCACCTGCTGTCTTCAATCATGTCACCTTCAAGAGCACGCTGCACTCAGTCTTTCACTGTCTGGTCTACCGTTCACTATATTCTGAACCAAACCAGACTCTCATGCGATACTTACTGTACATATCTATGCTTACCTTACCTTTAGATCTCCAGTGATTCTCCTATGTTGATTTCCCACACTCCTGGACACCCTCTCACCAACAGACCTGCAACGAAAGCATATATCAGCATACAGCTAAAAACTCTCAAACTGAACACAGTGCTCGTCACTCACCTGTCTTTGCTCATCTCTATCTGCTACCTCAAGTCTCTCAATAAACCGGTTTGCGTTATACTTACCTGTTGTTTCTGGCTCGATTTGTGACACTCGTGGGCTTACCCACATTAAAAATAATTAGCTCAGACAGCAAAACTGTACATTGCGTTGGTTTCATACAGATTGCTTTATCACAGAATATTTGTTTTCGATAAGACTTACTTCATTTAAAAGTAGCATGTCAAGCTTTCTATAGGTATATTTCTCATGTCTGTGTGTCAAGTATTCGCTGTTTCAGTTCATTTTAGTGACGCTTTTCTAAAAGCAGTTCGAGAAGACAGAGAGTGCACCCTGTTTGTTTTCTTTATTTTACAAAAGCACAAAGTTCTGTTGTTATTGTGAGTGTACACAAATAAAAGTATACACTTAAGGGGGTCATTGGATGCCTATTTTCCACAAGTTGATATGATTCTTTAGGGTCTTAATGAAAAGTCTATAACATACTTTGGTTAAAATTTCTCAATGGTAGTGTAAAAAATACCTTTTTTTACCATGTCAAAATCAGCTCTGTTTTTATCAAGCCATTCTAGTCCATGTTGCTTTAAATGCTAATGAGCTCTGCTGACCCCGCCCCTCTCTTCCATGGGGTGATGAGCAGTACTGTTTACTTTAGCCGCAAAACTGGCTAACTAGCACCTTATTAGGAAAGGCGATTTGCAAAGATTCATAAAAACCCTTATACTCACTTCTTCTGTAGATGAAGCTGGATCACGAATGATTCGCGCGAACATAGATGCATGTAGGCAGATCGGGATCGGCGCATTCACTTCAAAACGAAAGTAACGTTAATCCTTTGTGTCTTCAGCAGCTCAGATGTCAGGAGTAAATGACGACTGCTATGTTCATTATTACATCCAACAACAAAACACCTCAATCGCTTAATCAGAGACATCATGTCTTCCCCTGCACCGGAGTCGACACAATGGCAGACAGCTCTCAGCTCACTCAGGGGGGCGGGGCTAAGGTAAGACGGCGTGTCAATCAACTATCATGGGAGGGGCCTGTACAGAACTACGTCATTCTGACAGGAATCTCAGAACAGCCTGATTTGAGAAAGAGGATTTTAAAATAGGTTTTGAAACAAAAACACTGTGGGGGATTTTTTTTATAGGATGGATGTGTACAACACTTTATATACACATAATTATGTTTCAAAACACTTGATTATGTGTTTATTTGTTGCAAACGATGAAGTTAAAATTTTGTTTTTACGAGTTTCGTGATGTTAAACACTTTGTGTCAAATCGTTTGAGTATTGGTAGGGTTTTTGCACTGATTTTTAAAAATCTTAGTGAGCTGGTCGCGCCGGCGTGACCGTCGACCCTAGGGAGTCAAAGGAAAAGGTCCAAAAAAAATATAAAAAATCTCAAAGATGCACCTCTGCTGGAGCTGTTGCTTGCAATATAGTGCAATTAACATTTGATTGTATAACTTTTGTTGAACTTTACAGGTTTTCAGGTTGGAGTGGAAGATTAATAATAATAATAATAATAACAATAATAAAAACGACTTTAAATTGTAGTCAGTTCTTCACACAATTTATCATATGAATTTATGTTAAAGTCATATTATGATGTTTTATGGTGTTTCTTTGACTCCAGCAGTGCTAGCTCATTTTTAATATACATGGACAAGAATGGCAATCATTTCTTTTGTTTTAAAGATCCATCTCTGCTGGAGCTGTTGAATAACTTTCTTGTGTGTCCCCGTTTTTGTTAATACAGTGGAATTAACATCAATAATACATGGACAAGAATGGCAATCATTTCTTCTTTTGTTTTCCACTTGATGAGCAAGTGATGACAGAAAATCTCAATTTATGTAAGGCATCAAAAACACTGTGTATGCATCTGATGAGATGCCAAGGGATTAGATGAGGTTGAGTAAATTATAACAGAATTTCCATTTTGAACTTTTACTTTAAGACTGATGGAACTGAACAGAGACAAATCAGTGTCACGGGTTTGAAATCAGCATGTGGTGCTTTCTTCTCTAGATCTACTGTGGAAAATCTAAACTTATGAAAGGCATCATTAACATTGTGTGTTCAGCTGAGGAGAAGCCAAGAAATCGGGATTACAAATGTGGATTTAAAAATAGTTACATCTGCAATCATTTTAGCTCCAGTTCCACCTGGGTGTCTGTTTACTCATGAGAAATGTACAATATTTAATGACAAAGTTCATCAAAAAATGAGGAATATTGAAATCTTCACCTCTGCCGGAGCTGAACTAACAGCAATTAACAGGCGGAAACCAAATGTCCAGCTTTTGTAGAACTTTCCAGGTTTTCAGTTTGAAAAGGAAGATGAACAGTTTTGATTGTAGCTTGTTCTTTACACAAAGGTATCGTATAAATTCATATGAAAGTCATATTATGATATTGTATGGTGTTTGCTTGACTCCTGCAGTGCCATTCTTTTTCAATATGGATAAAAACAACATTCATTTTGTTCTGGGTTTTGTTTTCCATCATATGGGTTCAGATCGACAAGAGGATAACAGGCAAGAACCAATTTCACCACTTTTGTAGAACTTTCCAGGGTTTCAGGTTGGAGAAGAAGAACAATGAAATCTGTTCTTCACACAATATTGTATGAATTCATATGAATGTCATCATATTTGATCAAAATCAGTGTTTGGGCAGCTGAGGAGATGCCAAGAAATCTGGATTAGAAATTTGGATTTAGTTACATCTGCAATAATTTTAGCTTCGGAGCCACCTGCTGCTTTCTGAATGTCATGAAAAATATGCATTATTAAAAGGAAAAGGTACCCCTTTTAAAAAAATAAAAATTCTGAAAGATACATCTCTGCTGGAGCTGTTGAATAAAATACAGTGGAATTAACATCAATAATGTTTGGCGATGTTTAACGAGACGAGTTGTTTAACGAGATGAGAAACAGTTTCAAGTTTATATGACTTTTGTGGAACCTTCCAGGTTTTCATGTCAACTTAAATTGTCTGTTCTTCATACAAAGGTATCGTATTAATTCATATCAAAGTCATATTTTCATATGTTATGGTGTTTGTTTGAGTTACAGTGCCCATTCACTTTCAATATATGGACAAGCATGGCATTCATTTCTCTTTCTGAGGAAGGTCGTATGAGTTTGGATCAACATAAGGGTGACTAATTGACAACAAAATGTCTATTTTTGGGTTGAACTGTTGCTTTAAACAAGTAAACATGAATCTGGCCTGACAAACGTGAGCTGAGCCACAGCAGCTGAATTCATGATGGGGAATTATATAAAGAGCAGTGAATATACCCCACGGTTTCATCTCCACTCGCTGGCCCTTCACACAGCCATTCATCCATTATTCAGAGTATATTCATGTGCAAATAATGAAACTCAGAAGAGTTGCTATTAGCTCGCTGTTTGCACAAAATAACCCCCTCCTAACCTTTCTGCCCCAATCACAATATCCTATTGCCCCATTATACATGATTAATTATCTGCCTATAATAGGGCCCAATATTGGGTTGTGGTAATTAAAAGATAATGGTGGGCCAATTTGAGCTTTACGAATAAAGATGTGGTATCTCAGCACGTCTCATATCAGGCCCTTCGAGAACATTTTAAACCCAGGGTGCAGAAATCAGTGATTTTGGTATTGCCACCACCGTTTCTTGGGTTTCTTTACACCTGATGTTAAGATCCTGTCAGAGGTCAGGTGACACAGATGTACGCCATTTACACCTGCTAGTAACACACAAATCCTACGAGATGAACGTTAACGGCAGTCGTAAACGAGGCCAACGATACAGTTAGTAGGATGTCTGATGTAAAACGCATCCTCCCAATCCTCCAACCGCAGTGAAAGATAAATAAATAACATGTGAAGTGGCTCTGTTGAACATAGCAATGCTTTCTGAATGAGATCGCCGCTAAATTGTGAGCAGGAAAGAGTCATGTAGCGTTTTTACAATCGATAAATGAAGTGTGACAGGTAATCACGCAGCTTCTGAGTCCAGTCGCGCGAAAGCTTATTAATATCACAGTTTGACCACAGATGATTGGTCTCATTACCCAACATGCCACACCTCGAATGAGAAATGATTGCAAAGCACATTCGCTTCCGCTGTGGTTGGGTTTGGAAATGCCATTGGTTGTGTTGGGATGTCTCTGTGGAATTATAGTGTTGAGATTATCCATGCTTTGTGTTCTCTGAAGATTTATGATTGAACAGATTTAAGTGAGACTTCCAGTGCAGTTGTTGTAGAGACAACAGGAGATCAATGAGCACCGCATGTTGAAAGTAATTAAAATACCAACTATTTTTACACCAAATTTGGGTTAAAACTGCATAAAGCATCAACTTGCACTCTGAAATGTATCAACAAGCTTATATTTTAATAAATATTTAGCATGTATTATTTTTTTTTCACAATTATTTACAAGTGATAGAAAACTGGCGGTAACACTTTAATATAGGGACCAATTCTCACTATTAACTAGTTGCTTATTAGCATGCTTATTATTAACATATCGGCTGTTTAGTAGCACTTATAAAGCACATATTCTGCATGATCATATTCTACATCCCTAATCCTGGCCAATACCTAAACCTAACAACTACCTTACTAACTATTAATAAGCAGCAAATTAGGAGTTTATTGAGGCAAAAGTCATCGCTAATGGTTTGTTAATAGTGAGAATTGGACCTTAAAATAAAGTGTGACCAAACTGGCGAGGTATATATAACATACTGTACATTATTTATACAGTAGTTTTTATTAAGTTCAAATATTTGAGGTCAGTAAAATCGAGCAAGGATGCATTAATTGATCAAAAGTCTACATTGTAACAATGAGCAAATGTTGTTCTTTTGAACTTTCTATTCATCTGTGAATCCTGAAAAATAAAATGTATCATGGTTTCCACAAAAATATTGAGGCAGCACGATTGTTTTCAACATTGATAATAATCAGAAATGTTTCTTGAGCAGCATATTATTATGATTTCTGAAGATCATGTGACACTGAAGACTGGAGTAATGATGCTGAAAATTCAGCTTTGATCACAAATCAATTACATTTCAACATACATTTACATTGAAAACAGCTATTTTAAATTAAAATTAAAATTTTACAGTTTTTACTGTATTTATGATCAAATATGATTAGCAGAAGAGACTTCCTTTAACCAAACTTTTGAACGTTTGTGTTTATATCTCAGTAATATGTGGCAATTTTATCCTTCTAACTCATACATATGTACTGCATATATGTGCTGTACTTGCATACTTCATTATAATGTTTCCTAACAATCTCCTCAGGGAAGCAGCTTGGTCTTTTAGAGTTAAATGTCTTGCTGAAGGGTGCAGTGGTGCAGTGGTTTCTTGAGCGTTTGCATCCCAGCAAACCGTCCCTCTGGAAGAACAACATTGGCTTTGAAAAAACCAGAAGCTCAGGCATTAAAACAAGGAGGAAATAGGTTGGAGAATTCAAGCTTGTTAGTTGGCTGTTTGAAACGAGGTCCACTGCAATTTTACATAATATTTGACCATCACAGCCATTGACAAACAACAGCACTGGACGCACAATATGACGCTCCCGCGATACTCAGAGCATTAGGAGGAGACATAAAAAGACACTTAGGTGAAATGTTATTTTCTTATAATGTGAAGATAAACGCAGGTGATACAGAGAGGATGGAAATGATAAGGCTGAGCACGAGCCTGAGGCCAGCACAGCTTTTGGTCTGCGTTCAGCTTTCAGGAGGGAAATCTATCCAGAAATGGCCTCAATTTCCACGTTTTAATCTTCTTTTCTCGCTCCACAGACTATAGATTGATTCCTCTTTGCCATCAATCCATTTCTCCACTTGCTAATGATGATGGCTGCTATATTTAGTGAGTGAAAGCCTGTTTATTTTTCCTCCTAAGCGACAGAGATTAAAACATTAGATGGAAAGGGTGTCGACGATCATTTTATTATTGCATTCTGACAAGTAAATTATGGACTATTGTGGACCATGAAGGGGAAAAAATATTCTTTATCATAGCACGGTTGCCAACCAGGGTTATTATAGTTAACTAAAACTAAAAATGAAATGAAAATTAAAACAAACAAATATACATAAATAAATCTAATTTTAATTTAGTTCAACTTGATGTATTAAAAGAACTAAAATTAAAACAGAAATAAATATTAATAAAAACTATATAAACATTAAAACATACTAAATATATATATATATATATATATATATATATATATATAAAATATATATATATATATATATATATATTGGATTCAATCTTTTTTATAATTTTTTTCTGTTTTTATATATTAATTTTTAATGAAGATAAAAATAGAAAAAAATTGATAAAAAACATTGAATCCAATATATTTGGTAATATTAATATTTTAAAATATTAAAATAAATATAAAATCTATAAAACGATGTTGTAGGCTGGTCATTATTAATTGGGAACACCACAAGTGTAACAAGGTGGGGGTCCAAAAAAGTACAAGTACATTAACTACAATTTTCGTGAAAATAAAAATACTTTCTGGCTCCAGAAATGACCGGAACACAACACAAGGGTTAAAATCTCATTACTGTTCCAGTAAAATATACTACCTTATGAAATTTGATGATCAACAACAAACATTTGATGAAAATCATATTTTAGTTGAAATTATTGCACCCATTTGTTCTTCTCCGATCATATTTGATAAAAAAAGATGAGATTGCAAAATCTAAGAATTTAATCTGAAGAAAAACATTTAATCTGGTGTTCACGAAAGAAAGCAGATGTTTTAAAAGTGCTGTTTGTGCCTCACATAAACAAATAATGTACGTTAATTACACATCAGCCTCCATATGAGTCTTAAATACACTTCAGGATTTATCCTTAATCAACCTTCTCGTTCTCACCATCAGGTGTTCCTCCAGATCAGAGATCAGCACATGTAGTCCTAATCTGAAGCGTGATGTGGGAAGCACTACAACTGGTCCAGAGTCAGCGCTTTAGACATCATCTTTTAATATTTTCATTCAAACATCACCTCCAAAGGGTTGGAAAGCTCAGCACTCTCCGATACAGTATCCAAACCCATGAACAGCTGGCCTACTGACGCCATCTTTGACACCGGGGAGCCAAGTGACAGAGTGCATTGTGGGTAATTAATGAACCGTGTTAGAAAAAGGCATTTTTGCTGTGCGTGGTGAGAGCTACATTCATCACCTCAGAAACAGAGGAAGCATATGCAGGAATGTGTTGCAGACACAGACAGTCCTAATTAGCACATGGCACATGATGTATCAGGATGACGGGCAGAGTGCAGCTTGACTAGTTTGCGGTTAGTTCGCTTCTCTGTCTGCGGTCGTACATCATCAGCGTGAGCCAGACACCGCCGTCTGCCTGCGAGCCTCACGATCCACTGACTCGCAGATGACGTCAACGAGCTGCATGATTTCACCCAGAGCCCCGGAGTATAGCAGAACGGAGCATGAGCTGTGCTATTTTTAGGGCTGCGTCCTCATGTTAAGAAAAATTAATTCCACCTTTTAAAATGCAGCGATCATGCCACGAGACACAGAAAATAGAGCTTGAAACATAGTTATATTACACCCCCCTTACAAATTGTAGTCTGATACTGATTCCAAATTAAATTACCAAAATTGTAGTTAGTAACGTAATCCATTACTTACCCTTTTTTTTCATTTTTACTCCATGGTCTGTCTGAATACTCGACTCTGATTGGCTGGCAGGTGTTGATTAAATTCGTTTAATGCACGGCTAGCCGTTGATTATCCCTTACTTATAGCACTTTTCACCATACAAATCATCACAAAGCCGCTTTACAGAAAATTAAAGTTTCTACATTATAGTTGTAGCTTATCAGTGGTGATCTCAAGTTGATGTCCATATGGCAGAAATGTAAAATAAAAATCATGCAGTTAGTTAATCATGTAATCAAACAGACGGTAAACACTATTAACAGCAAATATGATATGTTGCAATCAAACTTATAGTAAAATCGGGTAGTTTTGTATGTATGTAATCATATAAGCAATAAAAGTAACTGTATTCTAATTATGAGTATTTCGAAATGTAATATAATCCAATTACAAGTACCTAATTTTTGGAATCTGATTATGTAATCTAGATTACATGTAATCAGTTACTACCCAGCACTGCTAGTGGATACATCAAAGTGCATGGTATTACATTTTAAACACTGTACTGTGCTACATTTTGAAACTTGAACTAGTGCTGTGTTTTCTACCTCTGAAACTGGAAGAAAACATCACGGGAACCATTTAAAACCCAATTCCCCGTACAGATCCGTGGGTGACGAAGCACTGGTGGTGATGATGAAGAAGGTGACAGTGTGTTTGTGGTTTGTGAGGCGCCGCGTTGAGATTACTGAGCTATAATAATTAAAATAGGTCTTAATGACACAGGCTGAGATGATTCCCCGCTGACTTGCACAGGATAAATATTTAATTATTCACTCTAACTATAATGAGAATTCAATGTGCCAACCACTTACTCGTCCTGCTTCAAACAGGGATCTGTTAACCTATGGCTGTGTGTTCTAGATGAGATAACACCAATCAAATGCTTTCCTGCTGATGCAGCTATTTGCATTTGCCATTACACCGAGTGGATGAAGTGAAGGAGAGCTGTTCTTCCTCATCATCCCGCCGTGCATAAATATAAGCGTACCAGAGCCCAAATGAGCATTTATATCAAAGTGAAGTCAGATTGACCCTCTTTAAGTGTCATTTACAACTTAACACAAGTCAGAGTAAAACCTTATTATACTGTAGCTTTAAATCAGAATATTGATAACATATATAGCGTCATTAGTAGTACTTCTTTTGAAAAAGTACACTTTAGCATATTACAAATGTACAAGGACATTGCATGTTTAATGCAATTAGTTGAACTTTAGAGTGTTTTTGACACATGCATAGGACTTCAGTACAATTTTATATGTAATTTCATAATTACTTCTATTGTCTTGACATAAATTCAATGCAGCTTGCTTACATGCATTCATGCATGTGTGTCATAGTAAGACATGATGCATATAATATGATTAAAAAAAGCTTTATAGCTACATTTTATTATATTTTTTGTGGGATTATTATTGAACATTTTTGACATTAGTTTTATTATCATTATTATACTTTTTTTTCATAAAATTTAATGCGCACAAGGTTTGTACTGACAAGCAATCATGGTAAACCAAAATGTAATTTCTAGTGATAGTCATTTACATTTAGTCATTTAGCAGATGCTTTTATCCAAAGCGACTTACAAATGAGGACAATGGAAGCAATCAAAATCAACAAAAGAGCAATAATATGCAAGTGCTATAACAAGTCTCAGTTCGCTTAACGCAGTACAAGGTTTGTTTATTTTTTTATTATATAATAAACAAAAAGAAAACAGACAGAATAGAAAAAGAATAGAGCAAGCTAGTGTTAGGGGCCTTTTTTTGCTTTTGTTAATTGTGTAATAAATAAAAAGAAAACAAATAGATAGAAAACAAAAAGATTAGAAAAGCTAGTGTTAGTGTATTTTTTTTTAAGAGTATAATTAAAATAGAGAGAGCTAGAGTTAGAGGGTCAAATAAAGATGGAAGAGATGTGTTTTTAGCCGATTCTTGAAGATGGCTAAGGATTCAGCTGCTGGGATTGAGTTGGGCAGGTCATTCCACCAGGAGAAACATTTAATGTAAAAGTCTGTGAAAGTGATTTTGTGCCTCTTTGGGATGAACAATAAAGCGTCGTTCACTTGCAGAACACAAGCTTCTAGAGGCACATATGTCTGAAGTAATGAATTTAGGTAAAGAGGTGCAGAGCCAGAGGTGGTTTTGTAGGCAAACATTAATGCCTTGAATTTATGCGAGCAGCTATTGGTAGCCAGTGCAAATTGATAAACAGAGGTGTGACGTGCATTTCTTTTCAGCTCATTAAAAATTAATCTTGCTGCCGCGTTCTGGATTAATTGTAAAGGTTTGCTAGAACTGACAGGAAGACCTGCCAAGCGAGCATTGCAATAGTCCAGCCTGGACAGAAAGGGCCTGATCTTCTTGATGTTGAATAATCAAATATACAGGACCGGGCAGTTTTAGCAATGTGGTCTGAGAAAGTCAGCTGATCATCAATCACAACTCCAAGGCTTCTGGTTGTTCTTGAAGGAGTGATGGTTGATGTGTCTAACTGGATGGTGAAATTTTGATGAAGTGATGGGTTTGATGGAACCACAAGCTGTTCTGTCTTGGCAAGGTTGAGTTGAAGGTGATGGTCCTTCATCCAGCAAGAAATGTCTGTTAGACAAGCTGAGATGCGAGCAGCTATCGTCAGATCGTCAGGATGGAATGAGAGGTAGAGTTGAGTGTCATCAGTATAGCAGTGATATGAAAATCCATGTTTCTGAATGACAGAACCTAGTGATGCCATGTAGACAGAGAAGA
Organism: Schizothorax lantsangensis; assembly: GCA_027422415.1. Lineage (NCBI taxonomy): Eukaryota > Metazoa > Chordata > Actinopteri > Cypriniformes > Cyprinidae > Schizothorax > Schizothorax lantsangensis. Next base: position 36,892,501 of record CM049846.1, on the reverse strand, counting down.
GAAGTGGTCCAAGAACTGAGCCCTGAGGCACCACAGTAGTTAGATGTTGCGACTTAGATACCTCACCTCTCCAAGATACCTCTCTGGTGGTTAACCATGTCAAAAGTGGACAGATCCAGCAAGATAAGTATTGAAGATTTGGAATCCGCTCTTGCCAGTCTTAGGGCTTCAACAACTGAGAGCAAGGCAGTCTTGGTTGAATGTCCACTTCTGAAACCAGACTGGTTGCTGTCGAGGAGGTTGTTCTGTGTGAGAAAGACAGAGACTTGGTTGAACACAGCTCGTTCAAGTGTTTTAGCAATGAAAGGAAGATGGGAAACCGGTCTGTAGTTCTCTAAAAGAGATGGGTTAAGGGTGGGTTTCTTAAGAAGTGGTGTTATACGAGCCTGTCTAAATGCTGAGGGAAAAACACCAGTGTGAAGGGATGTGTTAACTATGTGAGTGAGTGCAGGTACAACTGCAGGAAAAATGGCTTGAAGGAGATGAGATGGAATAGGATCAAGCGGAAAAGTAGTAGGATGATTAGAAAGGATGAGTTTGGAGACTTCTGCCTCAGAGAATGAAGAGAATGATATGAACAAGTGTATGTTTGCTGGTAAGATGTGCTTGACAGATTGTGGTGTGGACAATTGTGCACTGATGGTTTTAATTTTATTAATAAAGAATGTGGCAAAGTCGTAAGCTGTTAGAATTGATCAAGGAGGAGGAGGACAAAGAAGCGAGGGGAAATGTTTTAAAGAGCATGCGAGAGTTAGACGAATTGATAATTTTGTTATGATAGTATGTCCTTTTAACAGTGGAGACATTAGCAGAGAAGGAAGAGAGGAGTGACTTATACACATTAAGGTCAGTGGGATTTTTTGATTTGCACCACACCCTTTCAGCAGCTCTGAGCTTAGAACAATGTTTGCGGTGAACATCAGACATCCAAGGGGCAGAAGGGGTGGTACGGGCTGGCCTGGAAGACAAGGGGCAGACAGTGTCTAAACAAGATGTAAGAGTGGAGCAGAAAGTAACAGTAGCACTGTTAGCATCAAGAGATGATAACTGTTTAGGGGGAGGAAGCAAAGATGAAACCATAGCAGATAGCCGGGAGGGTGAGATTGAGCGTAGGTTACGTCGAAAGATGACATGTGGAGGGGTATGTGTTGTGTCAGGAACCATGTTGAGGTTAAGGGTGCTTTCACACCTGGCCCGTTGTTTCAGAACCTGGCGCGTTTACCCCCTTAGCTCGGTTCGTTTGGGCATATGTGAACACGGCAATCGCGCTCGGATCCGCACAATCGGTCTGTGATCGCCTGAACGAGGTGGTCTCGGCTCGATTGAAAACGAACTCTGGAGCGGTTCGGTTGTAGTGAGAAAGCAATCTGATCCAACGGACCAACGAACCAGGCTATATCACACTGTATGATGGGTAATTACGTAAGTTTCGTGAAAAGCAGTGGGTGTGCACGTCTTCACCATTCAAAATCAAAGCGTGCCTTTTCATATTATAATGCCGTCTTATTGCTTTTCGTAGTAGGTGCATTTTAACAATGTTTTCCCGACGAATCCTGGATTCCTGATCAAAATGATAAATTAATAAAAAAACAAAAAAACAATAAGCCCTCAAAGCTGTTGTCGGTCCATCCTGACGTGTGTGTGTGTGTGTGTGTGTGTGTGTGTGTGTGTGTGTGTGTGTGTGTGTGAGAGAGTGAGTGAGTGAGTGAGTTTGCCTCTCTTTCCAAATGAATCATGTTTATTGTCATTCCAGCTCTGTGGAACTTTGACCAATGAGAGGACAGTTTACTCGCACGTGACTTGTATTAATAATTTTGGTCCCTTTAGAAACTTTGCCATGTGAAAGTGAACCGCACCAAGAATAAAAAGCAAGACTGTAATAATTTGAATCCCTGTTTCGGAACAAAGCAATCGATCTACAGGTGTGAAAACACCCTAAGAGTGAGGAGGAAGTGATCCGAGGTGTGCAGTGGAGAAACCAGCACATGATCAGTGGAGCAGTGTCGTGTGTAAATAAGGTCCAGTTGGTTGCCTGATTTATGAGTAGCCGTAGTTAACACTCTCTTGAGATCAAAAGAGGCAAGCAGAGTGTGGTAGTCTGCAGCCTGAGGTTTATCTAGGTAGATGTTGAAGTCTCCAAGCATAACTAGGGGTGTTACCATCCTCAGGAAAGGTTGAGAGCAACACATCTAATTCATCCAAGAAGTTATCTTGTGGTCCTGGAGTTCGATAAACAACTACAAAATGGATTTTAAAAGGGTGGGTAATAGTGACTGAATGTGACTCAAATGAGCTGTTAATACCCAGAGAAGGTAAAGGAATACATTTCCAATCATTAGCGATAAGCAGACCAGTACCACCACCTCTTCCAGTCAGACGGGGAGTGTGGGACTATGAGAAATTATTGGAGAGTGCTGCAGGAGTAGCAGTGTCCTCTGACACTGACCACATAGTCATGCATTTAAATATTTTCAATTCACATTTGAAAAGATGAAGTTGCAATTTAGTATGTTTAAAATATATTAATTTTAAATGAAATGTTAAATAACACACAAAAATTATTATCCGTTAAAATGATAAAGTACTTTACATGTGCTTTCAACACATCAAAATAAGACATTATTACAATCTGCATTTTTTAAAAGTGTACTTTTTACTACATACTATATTCAAGTTTTACTTATAAGATTTGAAGTACAATACAAGTGCATGTTGATTACAATTAAGCACACTTCTTGACAAAACACTGTACCAGAAAATGTCTTTCATTCATATATTTTCATATTTTAATCTACACACATTAATAATAATGTTTGTCAGTGACGTATAAAAGTGTAACCTGAGTGCGTTTTCCAGCGCAGTGTTTCATGTTGTCCTCTGGAAGACAAAACCCAGACTAACAAATGGAGGAGAAGCTGAAAAAGAGCAGTTTGTGGACAGTTATGTAAACACATAAGTCAAGTTGTTTCAACCGCCTTGCTGCTTCCGCCCAGGGAAAACACACACACACACACACACACACACACACACACACACACACACACACACACACACACACACACACACACACACACACACACACACACACACACACACACACACACACACACACACACACACACACACACACACACACACACACAGATAGAGGACTGCTATGAAATTCCAGTTCAATTTCTTCTCTTTCAACACCAGAGGAGGTGAAGATCAATATGGCACATTCTAGCATCATTATTACAATTGATATCCTCAGCGGCTCCCGGCCTCTTTAATCACAGGGTTGTGGCCTGACTGCCTCGTCTTCTTTTAAAACTCCCTTAAAGGTGCTATCTGATTTTTGTCCAGGTGTCCAGTTCTTAATTAGCTGACGCTGTGAAAGTGGAGACCTCATCAACATCGAGGGTCCAGGAAACAGATGGGAGGCTGATGTAAAACGACTCGGTCCTCGCTAAGAGTCACAAATGCAGTGGTGGCACTTTCCTGCAAGACATCTGAGAGAAACACATACATTTATAACTTCAATAAGTTCAGAGGGATGCTAGCTTAAGATAATTTAGCGTTCATTATTTTAAAAAAGTAAGTTTTTCTAATTTGTAAAAGTCATGGAAGAGGCCGTTTATGTAATATAAATAAAACAGAATGCGTTCAGCACTTAATCAACACTTCAAGAAAGCGATGATATGTGACAAAATATTGCTCTCATTTAAAAAACAAAACTGTCAGGCAGTTTAACTTATGGTTTGACACAGTGTCTATAGTTTTGTAGTGTAAATAAGCTTAAATTGCAGGCAAAGGAGATTCTACTTTCCACAAATTTAAGACTCTTGAGAGAAACTCAATGCTTATGAATGCATGGTAAGGCGGGATGTATAATATGGTTAAACTGCATAGCTACTATATAGATTTTGTGGTGTTATTGCACATTTGGTGGTGTTATTGCACAATTGCCATTGGTTTCAGCATTTTTACTTAATTTCTCATTAAATTTGAGACATTAGGTTTGGGATGCACTAAAAAAGGGTTTGATCCAAATGGTGCAGAAGCCAGATTTGTGCACTTTGCAGGTTTAATAGCTGAACTATATATATATATATATATTTTTTTTTTTTTAACATAGCTTTTGAAATATTTGAGATATCCACATGACATGCTGTAACACTTCTAAGACTGTGTAGGTAAATAAGATAATTTTGCAAACAAAGGAGACGGCTAGACTGTGCTGTTTAATGCTTATACAACAACAACTCATTTTTTCTTTAGTTTGCATGAATGAACAAGTGCCAAGTGGATTATACAGATGTACAGTATTAGACACTGATCATAACATGCCTGCTTTTTAATCTATTAATCTATGTTTGCTTCTGCTGTCTATGAAGTATTAAACATAACTTGTGAGATATTTAAGATATCCACATTTTGCTTGATGCACTGTGAGACTTCTAGGACTTGTGTAATTGTGCAAAGAAGATTATTTTGCAATCAAAGGAGATTCTATTCTCCATAAATGTTAGGCGTTTGAGGGAAACTCAAGTGTCTGTATATGTGTCATGGTGAGATGTGATTTATTATATTTTTGTGGCTTATTGCATTTTTATTATTATTATTATTATGCTTAACTTTTCATGAAATTTGAGGCATATGAGGTTTGGGATTCACTAAAATAAGTTTTGTATCCAAATGATGCACATTTGTACCAAAATAAGCCGGATTTGTGCACCTCGCAGGTTTAATGAGTGAACTAGTTTGACTTGAAAAATTTGCTCAAGGATTAGACAAATCTATGTTATTTCATTCAGACGTAACATAGATATGCACTTTTCAGAATATGGTTTGGTAACCAGAATGAACTGAATGAATCCGTCTAGTCCTCTAGTGAGTTTTCCCATTGGTTTTAGTCATCTAGTTAACCAGCCACTGCATGACTAGAGTAGATAGACAATCGCTGAAGCAGCCGACCGCATCTCCTCCATTATCTCTGTTTAGGTTGTAATCCGCTCCTCGAACCTCGGGCGGGTTAATGAAGCGTCGTTGGCAGTGGCAGCCGAAGAGCGGCGGTCACCGTCAGCCATTCATTCGCTCAGCGCAGAGTTATTGCAGCGAGACGCACATGAAATCAGTGTAATATCTGTCGCGCTGCAGTTACAGTGAGACGCCTGATAACTCGCATAATAACCAGATTAGCAATATGTCACACTAAGCTGTTGGCAAAAGGCTGGGGAATTGGGAAGATTCTCCATTCCTACGGAAATGAGGAGGCTTTAAATAGAAAATGTTGGAACTCAATTTGTCTTGTGTTAAGGGTGAGGATTGTGTCTCTCGCAAAGCAGGCTCATTTATCGACTCAACTGCCGCTCGAAGGACTGAAATGGTCATCTATATGTTTTATTTCCTTCAGGGTTTCTGCAGGTCTTAAAAGTAGGTTATTCATTCGCCCTTCCACAAGTTAAGGCCTTAGAAACCTTACATTGGAGCAGAAAGTCTTAAATTCATAAAGTAATGACATTAAATGTTGCATGTATTGCAATCTTTGTCAGTATTTTGGTTTTGTTTTCCAATACAAATATCTAAAAACTTAAATTTTTCCTTTTGAATAAAGTTATTTTTTTCTGAGCAGATATTTGATTATTATTATTGTTTTTTACTTTATCATAATTCAGTTCATTTTAATATATTTTTAGAAAAACAGACTTTTTCAGTGTTTCTGTGGTGCATAAAGTTCTTTAAAAGTCTTAATTCACCCTACGACATTAAAAATGTCGTTATTTGGGGCAGAAAGAGTTAAATTCATAAAATCATAGCATTAAATGTTGCATGCTTTGCAAAATATGAATATCTTCCTCAGCATTTTTGTCTTGTTTTCCAATGTAAATATCTAAAAATACTTAAATCAAGACACATTCACTGAAGATGCAACATAAAACAAAGAAGTCTTGTTTTCTGACAAATTGAACAAAGTCAAGTGAGTTTATGTTAAAAAAGAACAAATATCTGTTACTGAAGTATGAAAACTTTTTACTTGCTACAATTTTTTTCTAAACCCATTGGCAGATATTCTTATTTTAACCATAAACTCACTTCATTTTGTCATCTTTTCTCAGATTTCTCATCTTCTTCTCTTCGTTATTTTGCTTCTCAAGTAAATTTATGTTGATTTAAGAATCTTTAGATATATCCACCAGTAAAATAAATAAATAAAAATCACGTTTTTTTGCAGTTTAAGCAGAATCATATTCATAATTTTCATATTGTAGTTAAGCTATTTTTTTTTTGTAAATTGAATAAAAAATAATTGAACTTGTATTTTCGAACTTTGTGCTGCTTATGTAACTCATTGTGTTCTCATTACATATTTACATTGAGAGAAGTATATTGTGTTTCCTTCAACGTATTCCTCAAGCTTTCTTTAATTGGTCTTAAAAAGGTTTTTAAAAACTCTTAAATCCACCTTCAAAAAACTCTTGCTTCTACATGATCTCACGAGAAACATAATGAATCACTCCTTTTTTCTGACATCCTTAATAATGTAGATTTTTGTGTCAATGCAAAGGTTAAAGGACATCATGCATTTCAATTTCAGGATATTTTTGTCCTCAGAACAAAGCTGCGGTGGTTTTCGACCTGCAATAATAAAAGCATCTCCATTTTGAACAAAACAAACAATCAGCCTCAGAATCGAATGCTAGTTGGAGCTCGGCAGTTTGGAGAGTAATTACCTTGATGTTTGTAGCGAGGATATTTGCCACATGGAAATTGCCACGCTTTATATGTATGACCCCAGTGAGGCCTTTATCGCCAGCGACTCGTTCGCACTTTAAATAACTCTCATTACCCAGCTGCCAAAGTCACAGGTTATTTGAGCGTGAGAATATATGCTATAAGAGCTGTCCGATTTTTCTCTCACTTCCCTGGGACGTTAGATTAGAGTTAATTACATGAAACTGTGAGTTTGAACTCTTGCCAGCATTTAGTAATCTGGATTAAAGGTGTGATCACACGTGTGAGGTCGACTCTCCAGCTACGGTTTTCAGTTCGGTCCGTTGAACGACTCAAAACTGCTGCTGTTGCTCTAATGCATGCGTATCCAGACTCCAGTGTATACGTTTATCCACAAACTTTGCTGAGATACAACAAATATTTGCTAATGGATGCAGAAATTAGTCTATTGTATTTCGTATCTGGAGACTGACTAACACAATTTGCTAATTGTACTCTAAATACTGCCATCATTAATTAAACATAGAGGTGCTTTTGTTTGTTATTTGAAGCTCAATAGATCCGACAGCTAGAACACACTGTTTAATGCTCATACAACAGCGACTCATTGTTGTGTTTAGTTTGCATGAACGTTAAACAAGTGCCAAGTGGATTATACAGAGAATACCATTTAGATATACGAGACACTGATCTTAATGCAGCTGCGTTTGTTCATCTATTTTTGATCCTATATGAGTTATTTAACATATCTTTTGAGATATTTGAGATCATGTCAGCATGAGATGCTTTTAATGCATCCCAAACCTCATATGAGTTTTGTGAAAAATTAAGCAGAATAATAATCCAAATAATGTCAAAAATGTGCAATAACCCCACAACTAATATCATATCTTACCATGGCACATATACAGACACATATTAGTTGAGTTTGGCACAATTTTAGACATTATTTGGAAATTATTACTTCTCTTATTCATTTTCACAATCACTATTACAGATTTGCTACAAATCTGCACATCCAAATAGTGCAGATTTGTAGCAGAAGAAGCCAGATTTGTACTAGGCACCGGGTTTGACCTGAAAAAGAAATTACTCAAGGATTTGACAAATCCATGTTATTTCATTCAGACATAACCAAAAATATGCACCCTACTCAGAATATGGTTTGGTAAAGGAAGGCTTAATTTGTGCCAGAACAGTCTGGATCTGGTACAGAATGAATTTGTCTAGTCCTCTAGTGAATTAGAGAGATCTGACAGCAAGAACACACTGTTTAATGCTCATACAACAGCCAATCGTGGCTTTCTTTAGCCATTTGTAACATTAACTAAGGTTAATAAATGCTGTAGAAGTATTTGACATTGTTAGATGTGTTAATTACAGCATTTACTAATACATTTTCAAATGTTGAAGTTGAGTCTGTTAACTTTTTTATACAATAAAGTTCAGCACTGTTTTAGTTTCCATTTTAAAAACTAATGGTTGATTAATCGGTTATCGGTAATCGACCTAGTTATTGGTATTGGTAAAATACACTATCGGTCGACCTTTAGTTATTGCATACATTTGTCATGATTTTTATTGTTATTATGCTTTATCATTCATGAACCTTTGATGAAATTTGAGGCATATGAGTTTTGGGATGCACTAAAAAAGGTTTTGGGTCCAACTGGTGCAGATTTATACCAGACACTTTACAGATTTAATGACTGAACTATAGTTTAGCTTGAAGAATTTGCTAAAGGATTAGACAAATCCATGTCATTTCATTCAGGCATTGCTAAAAATATGCATACTAGGGATGCACCGGCTTGCAAAAATCAATTACAAAACAACCATTTAAAAATATTTACTTTACTTTGACATTCTAGCAGACATTATACCAACTAAGAACAATTTAACTTAAAATTAATAAGTTTGTAAAATAATATTTGGCCATTTTTGAGACCCTCTTCTTGAATCAGGCATGTGTTTTTGTTTTTTTACTGTACAAATAAACACAGCCTTTCTCAACAGAAGATAATTATTTTAAAACATTAGACAATATTACAGATCCCAATCTGAACACTATGTGTGAATATTATAATAAATGTACTTATAGAGCTGTTGTAATTATTATTATCATTATTACTGACTTTTTTATTTTACAGAACAACATTTATGAATGTTGATGAAGCTTTTCTTTGGGCGGAAACCAGCAGAAGTCCTCAGTGCTTCTTCTTTCCCAGCAGGCACAAAACAGGCACACAACATCATAAGACGTTGATATTTGGTTAAATTTCGGTTGCGACGTCGGGTGACCAAGATTCAATGTAAATCCAACGTCTCATGTCAATGTTAAATTGATGTCCAACACCGACGTCAGCTGAAGTTGAGATTTTGTTGTTTTTAGGTTGTGTAACCAAAATCCAACGTTAAGTCAACGTCAAATATTGACGTCAACCCGATTTTCATTTTCAACCAAAATTCAACGTCTGTCTGACGTCATGTCCAATGTCAACCTGACGTTACATAGACGTCTGGTGCCTGCTGGGTTACAGCAGATTTATAAATGATTCTCATTACAAATTTGGGAAGATGTTTGTCGCACGTATGGCATTGTCACATGCCTTTAAAAAAAAATCATAAACATGTTACTGAGCAACTGAGAGTCACTCTGCTTCAGCGCAGATTTGGACTTCGAACCCTGGCTAACAAGCAGAGAGCGCAGAGCTGTGTGTATATATTAGAAGACATAACATTCTGCAGTTTATTTACTAATTGCTTAAGGCCATTTCGCAATTTCAATCACTGTACAGTAACCAGCAACAACCACCCCTTCCTCTTCTCATCGGAGACATGCCATGCAGCACTAAACCTTTCACTGTCGGTTCTTGTAATGATTTTTGCGTCTTTCTTTGACACTTTTAAATGCTTCCACACTGCTGACATGTTTGCAGCATTAGTGCGTGCCTCTATTTGATCGCTTATTTGGCCAAACACCGTTTTTTTTTTTTATATTCGCCGAATTCGGCCGAATACATTCGGTGCATCCCTGCATCCTAAAATACTTAACTTACTTTTAATTTAATTACTTTTAACACTGATGATCAGACACAATATATTAGTAGTAACGTAAGTTATGCTCTTTACCGATTACTTTTTCCAAGTAACTAGTAAAATAACACATTACTTTTTAATTTAGAAGGAAATATCTGAGTTACTTTTTCAATTAAGTAATGGCAGTTCCATTGTTTCTGATGTATTGAGTGACAGCTCTGGTGTTGCCATGGTGACAGAAATCAGAGCGTTGTGTGTGAACATGATCTTACTGTAGTTCTAGACTAAATACAGTATGAACATGCATTTACTCATCTCACGCACAAAAACACATTCAGTGTTCCTCAAAATGAATAAACGCATACCTTCAAGATGCAAACCTTCTAGGATTAAATATGGTAAATAACACAGATATCCTTTATGTATTTAATCCTATTTTTTAACCAGTGTCTTTGTTGCTGACCTTCGATGATCCAGCATACTAATAAGCAAAAATGACTTAGATAAACATAACATTTGTTTAATTAATTTTGTATTCCTTCTCCTGCGTCCTATTCTTCATGCAATCCAGAATAGCAGCACAGCTGAAAGGTTTGTTTGAGTTTTTGAATGAACATGTCCTTCAGCCTGAGGATGATTATCTTCACTTTTGATGTGAAAGGGCTTTTACATTTGCCAAAAATATAACTTTTTATATTAAAAAGAAACAAGCAAGCCCTGCCCAGATTTAAAAAGTAACGCAAAAGTAACATAGCACATTACTTTCCATAAAAGTAACTAAGTAACATAATCAGTTAGTAATATATGGAGCAACGCAATATTGTAATGCATTAACATTAATTATCATAACATACTTGTTTAATCTATTCACTTTTGCTTCTATATTAATTTAAGATAACTTCTGTGATATCCACACAATGCAAGTCAGCATGTTTTAGGATGCACTAAAAGGGTTTTGGATGCAAATGGTGCAGATTTGTACCAAAAGAAGCTGGATTTGTACAGACACTTTGCAGGTTTAATGACTGAACTAGTTTGACTTGAAGAATTTGCTAGAGGATTAGACAAATCCATGCTACTTAATTCAGATGTAGCTTAAAATATGCACACTTTTTATTTAGACAGTGATCATAACATGTTTTTTTTATCTATTTACTTTTGCTTCTATTTGCATTATGTAACCTAAGTTGGCATGAAGATCTGTGTCAGCCAATGAAGTGCATGTCGGCGTGGCGTGCTGGGTCTCTTCCACGGCTGGACAGATGTTCTCTCTGGGGGACGGAGGAGAGGTGAATGAGCATCAGCTCCTGAATGCGCCGGCTGTAATTGTTGCATGTGTCGTATGAATCCCCCGCTGAGTTCTCTGTTTCTGTTGTGTTTTTTCCTCTGCCAAACCTCTCCGTCTCAGCCTCTCTCTCTCTGCCGTCACCGTGGGAATCCAGCCAAGCCGGCTCACTGCAGACAAACAAAAAAACACAAAAATACAGAAAACCAGCCACCGAGTCCCTGTCATTCTGGATGAGATCAGAATCGATGTTTTGTGGTATAGATCATTAGCCATTTAGACAAGTGTGTCGGGACATTCTTCTTTATTTTGAGTCGAAGGTTGAAGTGTTTTAGCTCCTAATGTGGCCGTATTATGTTGTGCTCGCATTTCAATTTCACACCTCGTCCTAAAAGCGTTTTATGTCTTTCTAGAAGGTAAGATCAGGTAAAATCGAAATTAGCCGCGGATGAAGCAGAGGGATGTAATGATCAGGTAACGTTGTTTACTTCGGTCTGAATATGTGATCATTTTTTTCCCCTTCAGTAAAATTTGAGCTCGGGAATCAACGAAAAAGAATCAAATCAATCATGCTGTTTTGCCTTTTTTCACTACATCAAAAGCAAAACATGATTTGGCTCCAGAGAAAATAAGACATGCAGGACAGAGCCAAAGTTCCTCTCCTGTTTATCTTCGTTTGTGAGTTGTATTTATGCTACCCATTTGAATCTCTCTCCCTCATCAAGTAACCTTTGTTATCTGAACGGTTGAAGTCTCGCAGCAGGAACTCTTCCTCTATATTAGATTACAGATCAAGGCTTGTGAGAGACAGCAGTATCATCACATTATCCTCCAGCCTGTAAGTTACACTGACAGCTTAAAATTGGATATATCGCTCAAAAGAGAGCAGCCACCTTTAATGAAATTGATACACAAATCCAATTAAATAAGCATAAATTCATATAAATACAGGGGCTTTTTATAGCCATTAGAGGTGGACAGGTTAATTGTCTGTTGTGATGGAAACAGGCTCCCTGTAAAACACTGTTGCAGACATTTTATGGTTTACAAAAAACAACAACAACATAAAACACACAACATTTTAGAGACCAAATGAAGTCAAATTGAAGTTGAGGACTTATATAGGCTAGTAGTAACTCTTTAAAATATATGCACCCAGTACTGATGAGAAGTTTGAAATCAGTAGTTTTTTTATATATATATATATATATACTTTTATTTTTTAAGGGATGCATTAAACTGATCAAAAGTGACAGTAAAGACATTTATAATGTTACAAATGATTCCCATTTCAAATAAATGCTGTTCTTTTGAACTTTCTATTCATCTGTGAATCCTGAAAAAAAATGTATCACCGTTTTTCCATAAAAATATTGTGCAGCACAACTGTTTTAAACATTGATAATAATCATAATGTTTCTTGAGCAGCACAGCAGCATATTATTATGATTTCTGAAGATCATGTGACACTGAAGACTGGAGTATTATTTTGAGTAAGTTTTTACTGTATTTTTGAAATAAATAAATAAATCTGACTTCTGTTGAAAACATGGCAAAAAAAAAACTACTTAAAATGTACCCAATATTTTGAATGGTAGTGTATTTAAATGTTATTTTATATAATAGTATATCAAATATTATTGAAAATAATTTTATGTATATACCTGTACTAGGGATGCATGGTTCAATACATACCTTGTTTTTTTAACCATGGTTTTCAGTTCGGTTCTGTTCTGATGGCTTCACACATTAGTGTTTTTTGCTATTTAAAATGTGATTTTTAATACAAATGAACAACACAAAACTCCTGTACACTTCTGTACACTGGAGAGAAAAACATGGGTTATTATACGTCAACTTAAAATTTCTTTTGAGAGAAGTATTATTTTTACTATTTTTTTTTTGGGGGCCAATTTTTAGTGCTATAAATAAACACATTTAATGTCTGTTTCATTCATACTGGAAGCCAGAGGGCGCCCTCGTGCAGAAACTCCACACATGCATCACAACAGTAACAGAACTGATGAGCTTCAGGAAATCCCTGATATGGATCTCGCTGTGACTGAATAACACGATAGAAATGTTTTGAATGATGAAACAAAGACAATAAACACTTGACTGTGACAATGTATAGTTAACTGTGTTCTTCAAGCCATCTCGGAGATTTTCACAATGGTGTATATTTGTAATCCATTGCTAATCGACAGAGCCTTTATTACAGTATAGAATATATCTTCTGCCTCATTCTGTGATAAGCCACATCAGATCACACAAGGAAGTTATTTCAAACATTTGACTGATGTTGTGGAGTAAAACATGTTATAATGTTCTCTTTTGTTGGACAACAGTTTTAGAAACGCTTCTGATTACAAGTCTTTACAGCGGTAGATGTTTGCCGTGTGTTTCTTTTTCAAATGCATGTTTCAAATGCGTTTCCTCATTTCAGCACATAAACTCATTGACACACAAAAACAGGCAATTCTGAGAGAAATAAAACACATGGAAACGTGAGCCGTGGATGTTTTACTGAGCGGTTCAATGTTATATTGAGAATTGTGGCATCCCTGGTATATGCTATATATAGTGGATACTTGATTATATTTTGAAGGGCTCTTAAAGGGACAGTACACCCAAAAATGAAAATTCTGTCATCATTTACTCACCCTCAAGTAGTTCCAAACATGTATGAATGTGTTTGTTCTGCTGAACACAAAGGAAGATATTCTGAAGAATGAGGGAAACAGAGCAGTTCTGGATCATAGTATTTTTTGTCCTACTATGGAAGTCAATGGTGCCCCAAAACAGCCTGATTACAAACTTACTTCAAAATATCTTCCTTTGTGTTCAGCAGAACAAATAAATTCATACAGGTTTGGAACTACTTGAGGGTGAGTAAATGATGACAGAATTTTCATTTTTGGGTGAACTATCCCTTTAATAGCACGCAAAAAACCAAGAAGTTTAATTTACTTATTTTGCAAGTTTTTTTGCACGCATATTTTTTAAGTAAAATTTAAATACAGAATTAAGTACAATTTACTTAAATTTATTTAGCAAAGGAAATAAGTAAATTTAACATGGCTATGTAGAGTTTGATAAGTAATTTCTACTTAATTATTTTAAGTTTACCCTGCAATACTCAAGTACATTTCACTCAGTCACGGTTTGTTAACTTTACTCAAACAACATAGCACTGAAAAAATAAACAAATGCCTCTAAAGCATGTGGTTAAGTATGTAAGCAAATAGACAGCTCGTTATTCTTTTGAATGTAATCTGTCGGCTCAATATAGTTACTAACTGAATGAACACAGAGATACTTGGCACATGATACACAATGACCTGACAATCAGTGTTTGACTATGAATGGGTCATTTTGAGTAGAAAATGAACTCCAGATGTCACAAAACAGCAAGTTACTTAACCTAACAACACAAGCAACCATAAAACAGTGTAAATACATCTCGAAAACAGCAAAACAAAGTGCATGATGGGAACAACTGGATCATGACTTTGATATTTACTTAAACAATCTTTGTAAAAATAACAAACAATTCCAAGTAAAATATACTTATAAGTTCAAACTTAAATTCTACATGCTTAAATTGAGTACTAATATTGAATTTACTCTTTTTTTTAATTCTCGCCTGAACTAAATATATGAATTATTATTTAGAAATTACATTTGCCTTTCTGTAGTATTTACTTCACCACAAAATCATTTTTATCAGTGAGAGTGATTAGTCATATGCCATTTACAGCTGAGATGATTGGCTCAAAAAAACAAAAAGAAAAAAAACACTAAACAAAACAACAACAACAACAACAACATGCAGCAGAATCGAGCTCCCATGAAACAGGTTAGCAGACTTCGAATCACACATTTCCGGTCCTGCTCCAGCCGAGCTGCTGCCATTGACGGATGCTTCAGTCATTACAGACCTTTAAACCAAACTACGCTTCAATGAAATATGAGTGTATTTCTTGCAAGCGGCACCAAGCGGAGCACTAAAGCCAGTTAAACAATCAAGGAAAACGTGACTCTCTACACCACGCTCTGAACACATCAGTCAAATAAGAGTGTTTGTTTCTCCTTCAGGTAATTTAACACAGCAAACAGACTGACAGAGTTACACTGGGTTTACACGCGCTCATCTCTCGGCCTCTCTCTGCTGCACACATTCAGCTCTCCTTCTGCTATTTTTACTCCACTAATAAGAATTCATGGCGGGGAGGCACTTTCTCCTGAAACAATGTGTGCAGAATGGCCAGGCTGTGAGAATAACAGCCGGGAAGATAAACAAAGTGATTAATTGCTGTGAGATCCTGCCTGAATGTGAGCAAAACCCTCATGTATCATAGGGCACTCCAATTCATATTCAGGAAAAAAGCAGCGGTTTCTGCTGCTCTCCGCAGTTTCTTTGTGCGAGAGCTCGGTCACTATCACGCTCTTTGATGTGGAGGGCTGCAGGGTTCACACACACAATAAACTCTGACTATCTCGCGCTCTCAGGGATATGAATCCATTTCTAGTCATGAAGAGCATCGTTTCAGCGATTCCCAACCAGGAGCTCGTGTTCTCCGGAGAGCACTTGGAACCATTTCTGTTTCGCTTCGTTACGTGTTAACTCGTCATTTCTGATTAGAAATTGAGAATGCATTTGGTCGTGGGTGATATCACACACTTGTTGAGTTTGATTTGATGATAAAAGCGACATTGCTTTTGTTAAACGTCCCGCCTGGATTTGGTTTAGATATAAATTCACTGTATTGCTCCAGTGCTCTCTTGAAATGAATCCTGATACGCAGCTTTACACTCATAAAGGTTATTTACTGGAATTGATGATTCAAAATATCTGCACAAAAGGTTCCTTATAGAAGAACTATGTTCATCAGAATAGGGCTGGGCAGTAAACTATATATCAATATTGCGATGAAATGTATGTGGATAACAATTATAATCTCTGGATATTTAAGGTGATGACAGCAGTGCATGTTTTTAATAGTGTTGGGTATCGTTTGAATTTTGATTCAGATTCTGCTTTAATTCCAAAACAAAACAAAAAAAAAGACGGTAACACTTCAGTTTAGGGACCAATTCTCACTATTAACTAGTTGCTTATTAGCATGCCTATTATTAACATATTGGCTGTTTATTAGCACTTATAAAGCACATATTCTACATCCCTAATCCTAGCCAATAACAAAACATAACAACTACCTTACTCACTATTAATAAACATCAAATTAGGAGTTTATTGAGGCAAATGTCATAGTTAATGTTTTGTTAATAGTGAGAATTGGATCTTAAAATAAAGTGACTAAAAAAAAAGCAGGCCACATAAAACTGGACTCATTTAAGAGCTGCACCATTCTGCATAAATTGAGAATCACGTTAATTATTTAATAGAGGTAGTTTAGAGACAGTTTTAATAGGATTTGTGTGAAAATGGATTTCATGAGGCCCTTAATTAAAAGGTATGTTACTCTGTGAAGTTTAATTGTGAACTGACAAGTTATGTTTACATTCATTCTAATCTAATAAACATGTTTAAATCAATTCCTTCACCATTATAATGGTAAATTAATATAATGATAAATATCAATATTATATGATATGGAAAAAAAAATATTGTGGGAATATTTCTGGCCATATTGCCCAGCCCTACTTTAGATTATTAAAACATTTTTCACAGAAAAAAATAAAAAAAGTTGTTTAAAGGACTGTCCACTATAAGGTTCTTTGGGGTAAAAACGTCTCTTCTATGGCTTCACTGTGAAAACACTGTAGAGAAGATGCTTGACTATATTTTGAAAGGCTCTTATAGGAACAGTTCACTCAGAAATGAAGATTCGGTCATCTTTTACTCACCCTCATGTTGATCCAAATCTGTGTTAGTTTCTTTCTTCTGTTGAACACAGAAGAAGATATTTAGAAGAATGTTAATAATCAAACAGTTGACGGTAGCCATTGACTTCTATAGCAGGGGGAAATAAATACTATTGAAGTCAATGGCTACCGTCAACTGTTTGGTTTCAAACATTGTTCAAAATACTTTATTTTGTGCTCACGTTTCCAATTAACCTTTCTATTTGTTCTTTATAGTGAAAAAAAAAATCTCCACACTAAGAAAAATTGTTCTCTTAAGAACTGTTTACTGATAGGATCCTCTATGGCAGGGATAGGCAACGTCGGTCCTGGGGCGTACGTACGCTCAGATTTGATCGTAGAGTGTGCGTACGCTCAGATTTGATCGTAGAGTGTGCGTACGCTCAGATTTGATCGTAGAGTGTGCGTACGCTCAGATTTGATCGTAGAGTGTGCGTACGCTCAGATTTGATCGTAGAGTGTGCGTACGCTCAGATTTGATCGTAGAGTGTGCGTACGCTCAGATTTGATCGTAGAGTGTGCGTACGCTCAGATTTGATCGTAGAGTGTGCGTACGCACAGATTTGATCGTAGAGTGTGCGTACGCTCAGATTTGATCGTAGAGTGTGCGTACGCTCAGATTTGATCGTAGAGTGTGCGTACGCTCAGATTTGATCGTAGAGTGTGCGTACACTCAGATTTGATCGTAGAGTGTGTGTACGCTTAAATCCACGCCAGCGCTCATATTTATAAAGACTGGTCTTTGACGTGGAAAAGTGCTTAGCATCACGTCAGGGTCTGAGCAGACGTACACACTCTTTATTGTCGGAGTATTGCAGGCTTTTGAAAATATAAGCTGTTCTTGCAGCTCGCTGTTCTAAATTATGATGATTGGTGATCTTTTATATGTTAATGACATTAATTATGAGTTGTTTACAAGGCAGAGAGCTGAAACCAGTCAATTGCATGCAAGTTCAAGATAATTTGTGATTCATAGATTTTACGCACGTTTTCTGTTCATACGTTCATTCTATGAATCAAACGTATGCATATTCGAGATATGATCGTAAGATCAAATTTAAGATGGTTTCTGCACAACATTTTATAAATGAGGCCGCAGGAGTGCCGATGTCCTGCAGAGTTTAGCTCCAACCCTGAATAAACCTCACCTGCCTGTAGCCCCAGTAATTCTGAAGACCTTGATTAGCTTGTTCAGGTGTGTTTGATTAGGGTTGGAGCTAAACTCTACAGGACAGCGGCACAACAGGACCAACGTTGCCTACCCCTGCTCTATGGCATCGCTGTGAAAACCCCCATCTTGACTCTTCCCAGCAGGCACAAAACAGGCACACAACGTCATAAGATGTTGATATTTGGTTACATTTTGGTTGCGATGTCGGGTGACCAAAATCCAATGTAAATCCAACGTCTAATGTCAATGTTAAATTGATGTCCAATACCGACGTCAGCTGACGTTGAGATTTGGTTGTTTTTAGGTTGTGTAACCAAAATCCAACGTTAAGTCAACATCAAATTGACGTCAAATATTGACGTCAACCCGATTTTCATTTTCAACCAAAATACAACGTCTGTCTGACGTCATGTCCAACGTCAACCTGACGTTACATAGACGTCTGGTGCCTGCTGGGATTGTTTTTAAGAGTGTGCAGTCTGTGTTTTGCGCACATATTGGAGGATGATGCCTTGAGACGGAGTTCAGATGAGGAGCCTAAAGCGGCTCCTGTCCTCACAAACTCCACATGCTCTTTTCCAGGATTCAGCGAATGGCCAAATCCCAAAACATTATCCGCTGCTTTCCCAAAGACCAAACGATGTTCTGCTGTCTCTCCCAGGAGGACAAAACTGATGCAAGACTTCTTTTATACTTATTTTTACCTGTTAGCGAAACATGGCTCCCCTAGACATCTGCTGCTGTGTACATGCAAAACATGTTCATCTTTACGTAGAAAATAATTTCTAAAAGGACAAAGATGATGTTTGATTATATTAGATGGTCTGGATGCTTAAGCAGGCCTTTCTGGATGAGATAATAAATAGATGCATAAATAAATAACAAACACCTTTAAAATCACCAGAAGGATGCTCGTCGCAAGCCATTATTTGCTGTGTAATTAGCACTGCATTTTAATGGCTCAATTAGGCTGATAGCACTGTCTGTGGCATTGAAATTGAACTAATCCAGTGGATAAATTCAGTTTGCTTTGGTTTTAATGCACTGCAATGTTTGACACTATATTTTCTACATACTGGTTTTATTTAGTGACTGCTGTGTGAAGAATTTATTTTTTAATTAATTTGTAATATTAATTTCATAATGTTATATTTTACAACTAATATTTTATTTATTTATTTGTTTTTTTGCTTGTTTATTTTATTTATTTACGTTTTATTTGTTTTTTTTTACTTGCTCAGACAACATTTTTTTACTGGCACCATCTAAAAAAATTCTAAATGTTAATTTTCATGTTCAATTTATAATTTCATATTTTCATATTTACATGTCTCTCCATTGAATCTGAACTTTATCCTCCTGGTATGTTGTCAGGTGAGCAGATATGTGTGTTTATGGCTCAGATTAAGGGTTAAACGTCCTCCTTTAGGTCACATCTCCTGTATGAAAGACCAGTGGAATAATCATATGTTATAATTTCACGAAAAAACATGCAGAACGGGATCCAGATGATGTGATTATTCCTCTTCTAATGACTTAATCCAAAGCAGGATTTTAATACGAGGCGCTGAGACCGCTCCTCATGAATAAACAAACAGAGGCAGTGCACACAAATACAACATTATAATAACAAAAAAGGCCGTCTAAACAGAGGCGGCGCACATGCATTATGGAAATTTGCTAATGAGCTTGCTCTCCGAAGGTTTGGGCGAATGAGGAGAGACAGATCCTGATCACCTGCGCTGGATCTGATTCCCGTCTGATCCACATCTAGGTCAGCGCAGATGTGCCAAGAAACAAAATGATGAGGAAAATCATGTCATCAAGGACAAAGCTGAGAGCAGATGGAGAGCAGTTGCCATGGTGATGCGATAGCCACACCTGTGTGTGTGTGTGTGTGTGTGTGTGAGAGTGTGTGTGTGTGTGTGTGTGTGAGTGTGTGTGTCTGAGTGTGTGTGTGTGTGTGAGTGTGTGTGAGTGTGTGTGTGTGTGTGTGTGTGTGAGTGAGTGTGTGTGTGTGTGTGTGTGTGTGAGTGTGTGTGTGTGTGTGTGTGTGTGTGTGTGTGTGTGTGTGTGTGTGTGTGTGAGTGAGTGTGTGTGTGTGTGTGTGTGTGTGCGTGTGTGCGTGTGTGTGTGAGAGTGTGAGAAGAGAGAGAGACGGGCCGAGGGAGATCCGCAGGGTGTTGAGCTTGTGCTGAATGCTTTCACTAGGCCTCATTTAATGTGTTATCCGAGTCCCTTCTCTCTCCCAGGATCAAAACACGCTGTGTTGCTTTCAGAGGCAAAACTTGATGCTTAATTATCACAATTTGGAACAGGGAAGATGTGCGTGTGAATTAATAATTCATGCATGTGAATTATAGAGAGCTGCTAATGAAATATTCTGTTTTCTGAAAGTCACCTGAAAGAGCTGTAAGAGTTTGGCTCATTGATTAGAGATGATGTGTGTTAGTTATACAGCAGATCTACTGACCGACCATCAGTCTGTACACTGACCACATGATGCTTATTACACACTAAATCATTTGGGAAGCACCTGCAAACAAAGTTGTGAAAGAATCGGTGCTTTTAATGAGGAACGAATCACTGGATTTGCTACTTTTTTCCAGTTTGTGGCATCAAATCTTTGAAAGACATTCAGTTTTGTTAGTCACATAGGCCCAAGACATTGATTTTTTATATACGCTTTGTTTCAGAGTTGTATCAGTGAAGATATCTTATTAATAGTAATTTTGGATGGATTGAAATTCTAATTACACTTTCAATTATCTTGGCTAGTTTTGTTCACAAACTAGTATTTCAGTATCATTGACACACTTTTGATAAAAATTAAATTTGAATGATTTTAAGTACTTTTGTTTTTTTGTATTTTTTATTCGTTTTTAACGTGTGTATATAAAGTGTTTATTTTGTTGTAGTTTTTTTAGTCCTTAAACTTGGATGAGTTTATTATTGTGGTATTGCTGATTTTGAGGATTTATTTATTTATATTTCAGTTTTATGGCGTCAAATCTTTGAAAAATATTCAGTTTTTCACTTCACATCAAGTTAAGATATCTGTTGATTTTATATATACTGCGTTGTTTTTGAGTTGTGTCTGTGACAATATATTATTAATGTTGGACTAATTGAAACTGTGATTATTTATTTTGGCTCTTTTTTTTCTGTGCAAGTAGTCACAAACTGACCACCAGTTTTATTTTAGTGTCACTGATATACGGTTTTAGTTTCTGTTAATATTATGAATTAGACCCCCCCCCCCCCTTTTTTAGTTTTAAATAAGTTTTAGTTATTAAGTTATTTTAGTACTTTAACTTTAATTGAAAATAAGAAATGTTATCTTGGCAGCTAAGATAAAATAAGTTTAAATATTTATAAATATTTCATTTTATTTCAGTTAATGTTTATTTTAGTCATTTTTATGGTTTTAGTTTTAGTTAAAGCTGCAGTACGTAACTTTTTTTGGTTAAAAATGATCCAAAATATTTTTTTTGGGGAAGTACATACACTGTAAAAAAAGATGTTTAAAAAAGTTGTTTCAACTTAAAATAATTTGTTACCCCACTGACTTAAAATTTTTAGTTTAGTCAACTTGAAATTTTAAGATACTCAATGTTAATTTAAGGGACAACTGCAATATCTTAGTTGACTAAACTAAAAATTTTAAGTCGGCGGGGTAATAAATTATTTTAAGATGAAACAACAATTTATTTAATTATTTTTACAGTGATTACAGCAGTTAGCTACAGCCCCCAAATTCAGCATTCAAGCAGATATTTGCCCCAAACACAATGAAATATTTTACTTTTGTGAAACGTTGCTTGTTTTACTCTGAGTCTGCGTGCTGCTTGATGACACACTTATCACTGTAAAAAGTGATGAGTTGACTTAACTTAAAAAAATTGAGGAAACCCGTTGCCTTAAAATTATTAAGTAATTAATAATAATAAAAAAAGTATAAGTTAAGTGATTTGTCAATTGTCACTTAAAGGTGCAGTGTGTAGTTTTTAGCGTCATCTAGCGGTTGAGTTTGTGAATTGCAACCAACGGCTCAGTCCCCCGCTCACCCCTCCCTTTAGAGAAGCTACGGTGGCGATACAGGGCTAAGATGCCGTCGTCTGAGACCGCAGAGAGCAATGAGGTTTATTTACAAAGGTAAATTAAGGAATTATATTTACTTAATTATTCAATAAACGATGTCATTGCGAATATTACTGTTACTTGTTCATCATTGTGTCAGTGTTTTTTCGTGAGAACAACATAGTGACGATACGCGCTCTGTAGAGCAGTTTGTCCGTTAAGGGCTTCTGTAGAAACATGATGGTGACTTCCATGTGAGGGGACCCACGGTATATGTAGTTATAAATCACTCATTCTAAGGTAATAAAAACATAACAGTTCATTAAGTAAGGTCTTTATACTCCTCTGAAAACGTAGTTATGTATATTATATTGCATTTCTCTCTATGGATCATCCTAAATATTACACAGTGCACCTTTAACTTATTTTTTTGTAATTATCATTTACTTAATAATTTTAAGGCAACGGGTTTCCTACATTTTTTTATGTTAAGTCAGCATCACTTTTTACAGTGTAACCAGCCAGTGTTACTTTAGCCCGATTCACAACTGTAAGCCTGTAATAATGTTTTCTAATTTGAGTGGTACTGGTAGGCTTTTGCGGGAAATACAAGCATGCCGCCGTTCGTCTTTGCATCATTACGTCACGTCTGTAAACATAAAGAGTCCCGGCTAGTGTGTGGATGCTGCAGGTGGCTGATTGTTAACAGCTTTTTCTCACAGCAGCTGGAATAATTAAATGATCATTTTGATGGAGGATTGTAATCCAGAAAGGATTATGTTATTGAAACACGTAAGTGACTGAAATTAGATTATATTCCAGTTTTAAATGTGCATCTGATTACAGATAGCCTTCGTGGGATTACACATGATTTGTATTTCAAACAGAACCAGTTCTAAGGAAGAATAATTAGCTTTTTGGGTTAAAAGAACAATTTCTTAATGAAACCGAATGGTATGACAATTAGAGATTAGACTGTACAGAAATTGAAATCTACATGTAACGCTAATACACGTAGTCACACAATGCTGATGTTGTTAACAATAACATTTTGAGAACAAAATATAACAATAATAATAATTTGCATGGTGATGTGATATGAGCTAAGTGATTGTTCGATTTAATCACAATTGTTAGTGCGATGTATTGTAATGTTTTTCTCAGTTGGTCAGAACAAAAGTGGCAGACATGCTTCAGATGACAACTTCCGGTGAATAGTTTGTCTGTTATTGAGGTATGTTGCAGTATATTGCAGATTAACTCACTCATAAATGTCACATAAAAACAACAGCAATAGCGGTAGCTGACTTTCCCTCAGTGTGTACATTGAAATCAGATGCTTCTTGTATTTTGACCCTAAAATCTGTACCCTTTTGAGAAATACTGAGTGTAAATGAAAGACCCGGTCGATGACGAGCGCTTTACCATTTCATTTCACAATGTTTTCCCAAGCTACAGAAGCGTGAAATGTCATTTGAATGAATATGCGATATATAGAGGTCAATTAAACAGTGTCGTGTGAACTGCTGTTGACTGAAAAGATGAGAAAAGAGCAGTTCTGGAGACCGTGTGTGCAATCTCTTTTATATGCCCTGAACTATTTCTGCTACTATCATCTCCATTCTTATGTGATAACATTAATATTTCCTCATGCTATTTTTCACAAGACTACTACTTTTCACTAACCTTTCCAACATGCACATGCAATACCTCAGCAATTGTTTTCAGTTAATTAAAAATAATTATGTGCTATTGTTCTGAATCGTCCCCAGTTTTCATGCACAAACAAATAGGGAAGATAATAACATAAGATAGTTACACTTAATTACTGGGTAAACAGAAATATAACTGCAAAAGCTCATTAAATCAAGCGTCTAATGACTTCCATCAGTTCATGCTGTATTTATTTATTTATTAATTCTCTTTTAAGGGAGTGTGTTTGTGTAATAACCCACCAGCAGAGTAAAAATCACGTGATTGCAAACCTCTTTCCAGTCATCTAACATTTAAATCAATGCTGTTTTTCTCTTTAAAGTGAAGGAGAACTGCGGCTTTACAATGAGAGACTGCGAGAGTGAAATATTTATCAGTTCATGGCACAGCAGGATGATTTTCTAACTATCCAAACCTTTAATGCTTTCTTCCAAGGACGACGATAACATAAATTATGTATGAGTTGCAACAACTGTTTGTCCGTTCGGACTGATGATCTAGATTGATGCAGAAACAAGCTCTGGATGAAAGTTTACACTTTAAACGCTTTATCAGAGTAAACAGTGTTGTTTTGGTCGGCGCTTCTAAGGAAAAAATAGCCTTTTTCCTTTTGTGAATGTCTTATTTGTTAGTGACTTTTGTTTTATTTATTTAACGTGTGGATTAAAGTGTTAATTAAACCCTTTAGGCATAACTAAATACAATATATGATTTAGATGAATGAGTCGTAGCATCATTAAGATCTGCACAGATCTGATTTGTTGACTTTTAAGCTCCTGTAGGGTTGCACCAGCCATTCGTAAGTTCTTAGAAACGTTTAGTCCACACTAGAGGCTTAGTAACTACTAGCTAGTTTGTAACTAAATCTATACATTATTTGGTTGCACCAGCAAATTCAGAAAAAGTTGGGCTTAGTAACTACTAGTATTTGGAACTAACGGTTGCAAGCCATAAGTTCTTAAAAAGACACTAGAGGCTTAGTAACTACTAGCTAGTTTGTAACTAAATCTATACATTATTTGGTTGCACCAGCCATTCGTAAGTTCTTAGAAACGTTTAGTCCACACTAGAGGCTTAGTAACTACTAGCTAGTTTGTAACTAAATCTATACATTATTTGGTTGCACCAGCCATTCGTAAGTTCTTAGAAACGTTTAGGTCCACACTAGAGGCTTATGTAACTACTAGCTAGTTTGTAACTAAATCTATACATTATTTGGTTGCACCAGCCATTTCCTGTAAGTTCTTAGAAACGTTTCTGCAACACATTCTAAAAAATTAGTTGGGACAGTAAAGCATTTACCACTTTGTAATGTTGCCATTCCTTTTCTTACAACACTTAAACTAGAGTTTGTAACTAAATCTATACATTATTTGGTTGCACCAGACATTCGTAAGTTCTTAGAAACGTTTAGTCCACACTAGAGGCTTAGTAACTACTAGCTAGTTTGTAACTAAATCTATACATTATTTGGTTGCACCAGCATTCGTAAGTTCTTAGAAACGTTTAGTCCACACTAGAGGCTTAGTAACTACTAGCTAGTTTGTAACTAAATCTATACATTATTTGGTTGCACCAGCCATTCGTAAGTTCTTAGAAACGTTTAGTCCACACTAGAGGCTTAGTAACTACTAGCTAGTTTGTAACTAAATCTATACATTATTTGGTTGCACCAGACATTCGTAAGTTCTTAGAAACGTTTAGTCCACACTAGAGGCTTAGTAACTACTAGCTAGTTTGTAACTAAATCTATACATTATTTGGTTGCACCAGCCATTCGTAAGTTCTTAGAAACGTTTAGTCCACACTAGAGGCTTAGTAACTACTAGCTAGTTTGTAACTAAATCTATACATTATTTGGTTGCACCAGCCATTCGTAAGTTCTTAGAAACGTTTAGTCCACACTAGAGGCTTAGTAACTACTAGCTAGTTTGTAACTAAATCTATACATTATTTGGTTGCACCAGCATTCGTAAGTTCTTAGTTTAGTCCACACTAGAGGCTTAGTAACTACTAGCTAGTTTGTAACTAAATCTATACATTATTTGGTTGCACCAGACATTCGTAAGTTCTTAGAAACGTTTAGTCCACACTAGAGGCTTAGTAACTACTAGCTAGTTTGTAACTAAATCTATACATTATTTGGTTGCACCAGACATTCGTAAGTTCTTAGAAACGTTTAGTCCACACTAGAGGCTTAGTAACTACTAGCTAGTTTGTAACTAAATCTATACATTATTTGGTTGCACCAGCCATTCGTAAGTTCTTAGAATGTCCACAGAGGATGTATATTTACAAATGACATGAAGTTGACCAGACAAACTACTAGCTAGTTTGTAACTATATTTATTTGTGTTCATATTGTCTGCAATGAAATACAAGTCAAAGTAAATTTAGAAATCACTACTTTCTTTTTTTATTTGGTTGCAAGCCATTCGTAAGTTCTTAGAAACTGTCCCAAGAGGCTTTTTCTGATTTGGGGTTGTATACATTATTTGGTTGCACCAGTTGTTCGTAAGGCAGGACGTAGCTAGTAGTTCGTAAGCTCTCCGTAAAGTAATGCGTAGTCGCATAATATGACGTTTACCCTAAATCATCCAATAGAAACAGAGCAGAACTTGATTAAATGCTATGAATTTTAATTTATCCTTCATTCTAACTTATTTTGCCTCATGTATAGTAACGGTAAAAACAAGTTTCCATTAAAAACGATGCATTAATAACATTAGTCTATATGTAAGCTATTTTATATGTAAGTAACATTCAGAAACTGTAATTGAAATAAATAAGGATCAATAAATACTGAAAGAAAAAAAAACATAAGAAAAGTCATTTGTTTATTATTTCATCTGACATGTGCAACACGGACTGAAGCACACAGATGGGGTGTTGAAGACGCGCTAATAAAAACAAAGTACGTTTATTCACATATTCTCTCTCTATTATATGTACGTGAGTGTAAATGTCAGCAGCAGCATATATGTCCTAAAGGATTGAAGGTTGTCCAACGCTATCTCACGGCAATTCGTACATATTTTACGAAGTGGCTAATTCGTACGAATTCGTACGACCTCACTCGTACGATTTAGTACGATTTGTCTAAACCCCAGTGACGGGTAGGTTTAGGGGCGGGGTTAGGTGTAGGTCATTCGTACAAATTCATACGAATTACCAACTCGTAAAATACGTACGATTTAGCAAAAAATGTATGCATTTGTACGAGTGAGGTCGTACGAATTCGTACGAATTAGCCACCTCGTAAAATATGTACGAATTGCCGTGAGATCGGGCTGTGTTGTCGAGCATATTGATGCAGTTCACTCAGTCTGCTATTTTATTCAACCGTTACTCCTGACCAGACGCTTCCGTAAATATTTAGTTTATACGTAGAGTGTAATGGTGCAACGAACAAATATTTAGTAGTGCGTAAGTTGTAACTTCGTGCCCGTTTACATCAAAACTAGGCTAAGTTGTAACTTACGTACAGCTGGTGCAACCGGCCCCTGGTGCTTCTCTCATTGCAGTCAAAAATGACTTATTTTAGTGAACTGAATTTACTATATTTTCATTCAATAATGTTTTTAATTTATTTTATTTTTTTAATTTTATCAATTATATTTATGCTGTAGATATAATCCATTTATTACCTGTTAACCACTTTTTGAGCATAAAACTGATTTAATTTTGGTCTCTTTTAAAGAAGACATTTGGCAGATTATTGCTGAAGTAATTGCTGAATTTAATTTCTAATTGTATATGAAAAATTTATTTTCCAAAATATGTTTTACTTTAAAACTGTGAGAAAATCAAAGCCATAAATCTAAACAAGTTGTGTTCCAAATTTGAGATTATCAATCAAGTCATAATTGCAAGACAACTCAGAAGTGTGAGAAATAAAGTCAGAATAGAAAGTCACAATTGCATTGTTTTAATTGTTTTGTTCTGTGACAGAAACAGACTCATACAGGTGTGGTCTGGTATTTATTTCGGAAACTTGTATAATGTATACATTCATTCCAACAGACTATATATTTCAAGTTTTATTTCTTTTAATTTTGATGGTGACAACTCTTCAGTATTGAAAATAGAATATTGTGAAAAGGTTCAAATATTGTAAGTACAAAACTATGAGTCTATGAATGCAGACAGTGTCCAAAAGACGACCATTGACAGCTTGCACAAGGAGGGCAAGACACAAAAGGTCATTGCAAAAGAGGCTGGCTGTTCCAAGCTTTGTAGAAATAGAGAGGCGAAGGGAAGGAAAAGATATGTACCATAGGGATAACCGCACCCTAGTTTCAAAACATATATTTGATTAGTCAATAATAAGATGAATCTAAAATATGTTTAGGTGGCATATGCATATAAGACATTGAACTGAATAGATTCATACTACATAATAGCTCTCAAGAACAATTGTTTAAATGAATCAATGCAAACGTTTCCATGACTTCCACAGAAGCCAGTTAACATCTGAGAGTAACAACTAAAATACTGTAAGATCTTCATTTCTTGTCATTTCAAATCTAAAGCAAGTGCGACTGTTTTTTGAATCCGCGACTTTGCCTTAAAATGTGACTTTATGGTATTTCTTATTTTAAACATCAGGTCACTATTAAATTTTCTTGTTTTCCCGGGGTGAATGGATTTTGATCTTCAACATTTCAAATCTAAAGCAGTGCCTGTTTTTTGAATCCGCGACTAAAATGTGACTTTATGGTATTTCTTAAAACATAGGTCACTATTAAATGTAATGGATTTTGATAACAGAGCCTTTTTTTTTAGGTAAATAGTGTTGATCCCGGTCCATCCTTCGGCTGGAGACATGGGAAGATAATCATGCTTTTCTTTTTTGGAGAAAATACGAATAAAGAAGAATAAATTGAAGTCTTTATTAATGTAAATCACACCTTCATTTGACCACAGGCAAAAACGGCAGCTCTTTGACGCTCAATAAACTCATTTTATAACCGTCTGTCATCCGTCTCTCTTCCATCAGATGATCCGGGCCTCTGCGGCTCACAGCAAGCAGCCAGAGACTCAGTGTTTAGAGACGAGTCTTCAGAGTCTTCAGAGTCTTCAGCCTGACATTGATGCACCTTTTGTCTTGTCATATGCAAATACAGCGGGTTAAGGGAGAAGCCGGTTTGAAGTGCAAATTGTAATTTAAGACTCCGGCACGACTCTTCTTCATCCGCTCCATTCCATTAATTACCTCTCCCACGGAGGAGAGAAACTTCATTAAAGCACAGATAGGAAGAGAGCGTTAAAGAAAGACAGGACTGCTCAAGGACACGCTAGAACAGGAATTAAACTCCAATAAAGCATCACGCGCAAACAGCTTTCTGCAGATCACAGCGGTCATGTGACCAGGACGTGCTTTACTTGCATTAAGTCGAGTAGAGGTTTCAGATGAATACAGAGAGATAGTGTAGCACTGGAGCCTGTGTGAAGACTGCCAGAAAACACACATAGAGTAGATTTGAATAGAAGTGTAGATTATTTTTGAGTGTGTTTGCATTAGATTTTACCTCCATTTTGGTGACCAAATAATGTATAATAAATAAATACATAAATATAGTCATCAACATGGCATAACAGAAGTATAATAATAATAATAAATAAAAAAAGTTCAAATGATTAGTCCACATGATCAAAGACACCATAATTGGAAAAAAATAACATAAAAAGACACTTTGACAAATTTTAAACATTGAAATTTGAAGTTGTTAGAATTTTAAATATTGAAAGAAAACTAATGTTACATAAAAGCTTAAAATAAGGGAAAATATTTCAGATTCTTCAAGTCAAATTCATGTTTACCGTTATTAACTAAAACTAAAACCAAAACAAAATTCATTAATTGAAATAAATTAACATATTAACCAAAATAAAAAAAATCTATTCTATTCTATTCTATTCTATTCTATTCTAAGGCAACATTTCTTCTTGTGTGTGTGGTTAAATAAATAAGTAGTAAATAACCTACAATTAAATAAATAAATAAATATATATATATATATATATATACATACACTACAATTTTACTAAAACTAACTAAAATTAAAGGAAGACAGAAAAAAATGAATGAATAAATAAATAAATGAATAAATAAATAAATACATAAATAAATAAAAACATCTAACTTTAATAAATAAATAACCATCTAAATGTATTAACTAATGTTAACAGATACAGCTTTTGATTATAATAATGTATTAATAAATGTTAAAAGTAACATTTACATCAAAGATTAATACATGCTTTAGATGTATTTGTCATTATTAGTTCATGTTAACTGATGTAATTAACAAATGATAACAAATGGAACCGTACTGTAAAGTGTTACTATTCCTAATATTAACAAAAACTATAATAGTCTCTCAATGATACTAAAGTAACACTGGCCAAATCTGATCAAATTAATTTCTAAAAAGGAAGCAGTATATTGTATTTAGCAGGAGAATCAGTGTAGTGTTTGGTAACAGTAATTCAATTGTCTCTGTTTCAGACCAGCACCGGATCTTTAAACGTCTTTTTCCCATCGGATTGTTTGTGGTGTTTTAATCAAGCCGCAGCAGCTGAGCTAAATCTTTGCATCATGTTCATTTTAGTCAAACCTACATTTGCCCCCCGGTGGAGCGGAGTAATTGAAATTTGCCTCAAAGCAGAATAATTTCCATGTTAAATAAATTATCTGACAACACCTGAGCAATCCAGCGAGTGCGTTCTGACAATGCTGCGAGCTCAGCAGCACAATGTGAATCCTCCCGCTCAAGTAATTGTCTGGTATCTCTGCCAGACACACCGGCCGTGCGTTTATATGATGAGAAGCCTCACAAAGAGATGTTTGTTTGCAGCATGTTATTGTTGAATAATGCCACAGAGAATGATGGGTAATTGTGTGGCACCAGGTAAGTCACGCTGTGATTTGCATCTCTTTTCTGGGCTACGGAAAGCTTTCTTCGCCCACACTTGGCTGGTTATCTGAACAGCCGAGGATTTGGTTCTGGTCCATTTACATTCATTTTAATGTTTTTGAATAATCTCCTTTATAACTCCACAGTCTGTGTTTGTTTAAGATGAAATCAGTTACAAATGCACCAATGATAGTGTCACAAAAACACGGTTAATTGCTGAAAGCTGCACAATTATACACCAGGGCCCGTATTCTTAAAGATTCTAAGACTCCTCTCAGAGAGCTCCTAATTTAGCTTAAAAAAATCTAGCTAGGAGTAGCTTAAAAGTGATTCAGGACCAATCTGAGAGCAACTCTAAGCGAAGAAAAGACAAAAACGTTTATCTTAGTGAGGAGGCGGGGCTGACCCCATTGCTAGCTATGACACAGTCTTTTGAAGACTGTGATTGGTTGGTTGTCCAAGAAGGAAGTAAGAGCGCTTTTAAGAGTAGAGTTTATTATAAGCCTTCACTTTGAAATTACAGGCGTAATTTTTCCTGTTTTACTGTACACTCACTCACTCACTCACTCACACACATATATGTATATTCTTTATTTTTTATTTACCATGCTGTCATACTTAACACATTTTATAGGAAATGGACAGCGACACAATAAGGTTCTGAGAGTGCTGTAATTGTTTGTGTGATCACTTTGCTTATAGAAGGTTGTGACAGACCCAAATCATCACTGCTGCATAGTTGCATTTTTCAAGTTGCTAAATATGTTAATGTAGTGATTACTTCCATTTCTGGCGCTACGGCATTTCTGCACGGTGTTGGAGATGTTAGCGTGTCTCTAATAAGTTCGGTCACAAACATGATCCCTGCACCATCTAATGTGTAACATCTTATTAACTCACTGTCATGCATTGTGTGCAACACATTTCTTCATGTTTCATCCATTTTCTCCGCTGCTAAAGAAACTCTTAAACCTCTTAAAAGTCCTCGTTCGTACTCCTAACAATTTCGGACCTTAAGACCTCTTTTAAGGGTTAAGATGCTTTCTGAATCACTTTTTTCTTTACTAGGATTTTTTCTTTAAATTTAAGAGGAAACACCCACATTTCTGAGAATTTTCTTAGAATTGTGTTACTAGGAGCAACTCTTAGCACTAAGATTTTTCATGAATACGGGTCCAGGTCTAATATGAACCCTGGCCAAGTGTCATATGCAGAAAATCACTCTTTTATTAGAACAATGCAACATTACTGGGTTGAATCGTAAAGCTACCATATGCAAATGTGATATACTGTATGTGCATATGTTAAATATCCATATATGGAATATATTGACATATGAAGTAAAAACATATTCAACTTTTTAGAAATTAGAACAATTTTATATATTAACATATATCTCACGCATACAAATCTATATGTTTATGTAGTACATTTCTGGACATTTGTCATGTTAAATGTACTGTATATCCATCCGAAAACCTATCAATACATGTTGATATTATATAAGTAAAATATAAAATAAAGATTTGTCTTTTTTATGGTGATTTTTGAACTTAGTTTTTGTAGTATATCACAAGTGTAAATATTTTCAAACCCTGATAATGTGTATGTGAAAATTACAGATTTGTATATATTTATGCTAACACATATGGCAATATGTCAAGAGCATACATATGGTACTCTTTGCACATAATGCTGGTTAGCCATATACGGATGTGAGGGGATAAATGTAGTTTTATGTAGTATAAACTGATAATGTACATATGTGAAACTTATATATGTAGCATTATAAGCTAACACATATGGCAATATGTCAAGAGTGATTACGTTTCTGTACTCTTTCACTGTTTGTGACACATAATGCTGGAAGTTGAGCCTCTTCGGATGTGAGATGTTGGA
Organism: Schizothorax lantsangensis; assembly: GCA_027422415.1. Classification (NCBI taxonomy): domain Eukaryota; kingdom Metazoa; phylum Chordata; class Actinopteri; order Cypriniformes; family Cyprinidae; genus Schizothorax; species Schizothorax lantsangensis. Next base: position 36,859,791 of record CM049846.1, on the reverse strand, counting down.
TCTGAGGATGATTACCCGACTGAATAAATCCACATTCTGGACGAAAACCATCCCGTGGTACATTTCCCTGAAGCATCTTTAGCCAACTATGGTCACAAGTTCCGTCATTACCAACAAGTTCAGCGAGTGGATGTTTCCCAGATCCATAATTCAAATAAACATTCGTAAACAGCATCACCAACTTAGGTGGTTAGAAGTACAGCTCTCGACCTGCAGTGAAAAGTATAGTTGCTTGTTAGTGTGACATATGGACTTAAATAGATCATGCATTTGAGCAAAATAAACATGCTGACATGTAGTGCAATCTTTATCCCATATACCCCATATATTCCATAGTATACATAGACCTATACAAATTTCATTCTATGTTTTTTAGTTTGTTAAGAGAATTAAATTGCCATTTTTGAAGAGTGTGCATGTGCATTCGTGTGACGTAAGGATAAAAAAAAATGATTTAAAAAAAAAATGGAGAACAGAAACAGTGCAGCAGTCCTCAGATGCCATGTTTGTAATTTAAAGCAATAACCTAACATTAATTTGATCTTGAACTGATTAATTATCAGAAGTTATCACTGTACAGCCTTTTTAATGACATTATAGACAATACTAATCAAACATGGTTCGAACAACACTCAAGTTCAAAACAGTGAAGTCTAGTTAGTTTCACCAACAATGCATCATACTATGGTAGTTATTGTTTGGGAAATGCACCAATGAGACCGGCTAACTTATACATCAGACCACATTTGGTTTTGTATTTACATGCCAATTAGGGGTTTATCTGAAATTGATTAATCCAAAATATGGAAAATAAAATCATTTAAGTATACAAAATATTACAATATAACAATATTACAATTCCAATACAGAGTCACACAGGCATGCAGATGCAGGATTTTTTGTTTTTAAATAATGATGCAAAATTCACTTCCATAACTGGTGAAAAATATTTATAGATAAATGTTCTCAGTTCGCCCGCTCTTGGCAGTTGTGGGAAAAAGTTAATGTTAGACCCTGATTACACACATTGCATTGAGCTGGAGATTCAGGCCAGTTTATTTGGCTCTGAGAAATGGTCATTTTTCAGGCTGGAATGGAAAATGTGACGCTTGACCAAAGCGGAGTCTGTCGCTGCATAGTAGTACAGGTAAGAGAGATATAAATCTCGATACTCTTTAGGAAAGAAGCACATTTTTTGACGATAGCAAGCAAACTATTAGTTCCAAATCAAAACTGCTGACCTTTCAAAGCTGTGCTTAATCAATGCCTCATTTGAGCTGAAGCTATCGAGCACGACATAATCGCTCCGAAGGCCAAATTTTCTGACATTTATGGACAGCAGGCTGACTGCCTACAATATCACTTTCATTCAAAATAGCATGCTTGCAAGTCATGGCTCTAGAAAGCTGATAAAGCGGCTCTTGGGCCCCTGACGGCCGTCTGTAATTCCCTTCTCAACATGTGACTCTGATATATTCCAAGTGGCTCGAGGTGCTGGAACATAATGTTATGGCCAAGCCTCTTGTTTTTCCTTTCGCTCTTCTTAACTTTCTTCCCCGTCTCCGTCTCTCTTAGCGTGCAGCATGTGCCTCGTACATCGCCGCGGGGGTCTTATGGGTAATTCTGTGCTACGGCTGGGTTTGATCTGTTAGGCTGAGATTCAGAAGAAACAGCAGCTCGTGTGTTACTGGCTTTCTGGGTCTCAGCGAGCAACATCTCCCAGTGCGCTTGTGTTTTCAGAGTACTTCAAATCTACACATTACTGTTTATGTGTGTAAGCAAAGTATTTAATGTGTTTCCGACTTGTTTATCATACAAGTGTTTGGCGTTTAGTGAACAGAGCTGACAATGCAGAGTGAAAGCAGCATTTTTATGAGCAGGAAACTTAATCCTTATATATTAGGCCTTTTCTAATAGGGTTTTTGGATGTGAATTTATTTATTATTGAGCACTGTTTGCTGTATATGGAATTAGTCACATGACATTTTCAACTCAACAACAACCTGGAAACGATCGCACATGAACAGTCGCAGATCTTATGCCGTTAAAATGAACGGCATCGACTTCCAGAAATGATAGACCTCCTTTGATCAAAGAAGATGCAAATGTTTATAAAAATGTGTCAAACGTGGCACAGAATCAAAATCTTTTGATGACTTTTTTATATCCTTGAATTAGAGAGACTTCATTAGTCCTGATGTGGCTTTTGTCTGTGTTACGCTGATGACTGCATAATGGGATTTTCCAAAAACATGTTCGGAGGCTGAATTTTCCTCGCTGCCTCGGAAAAATGCACAAATCTCATTTTTAGCCCTCCAGCACTGTCATTTTCAGTCGAAAACAAACAAATGCTGTTTAAAGTCATTCCTTTTTCACACAAATAATAATAAAAAAAAGCATATTCAGTGACAGACTGCAATGATGATTTTGTGCAAACGTGCATTCATTTCAGCTTTCACTATTCAGTTGATTTATTTCTTCTTATATGCTTGGAACCAGTTTGCGTTTCATTATTTGAAAGAGAGGCGGTAACTAAAATGAACTATTTCAACTTTTGTTATCACTCACCAAAAAAAACACAAAAACAATTCTGGCTCAGACTGAAGCCGAGTGATACATTTTTAAAGCCCTGCTTACAAGTAAAAACTCTTTGAATGGCAAGAAAAAGGGTTTATTTACTGAACCAAGCTTTCCAGTGTGAAATTCTCCACTGTATTGTTATATTGCACAAATCATTCCTTCACTCTTGTATTGATGTGCATGTGTGTGCAAGGCTTTGCGGATCCAAAATGCACAGTGTTTGTGTGCCGTTAACATGTTTGCGGTGGAAGATGAGGACAGCGTTCCAAACAAGTCGTGATTAAAGACGCAGATCCCAACATCTCGGCACTGAATCTCTGGAACGGGACCCAGAGGAGCGCCGCTATACCCCTACATTAAAGAGAATATCTCAGGAAAGGACGGCGTGAAATAATACATAAATATCAATTGTTAAATTATTCAGAGCCTATTCAAAAGGAATAGAATCCAGAAGTCTGCATGCGTAATCTCACCTCAAACAGTCCTCACATAAAAATGACCTAAGCAAATAAAGCAGCGGTGGAGTCTGCACAAAGAACAATGACTTGATTCACTTCTCCCGGGATGTATTTAAATTAGAAGAGCAGCAGAATTACTCATTCAGCATATCTTATATTAAGGGCATGTGCTGCGTACATCGGTGAACAACTTCTCTCTGATTCCCCTCTAATTTCAGTATGTGCCTGTAGCTATGTTTCCATCCACCTAATTTTATGCACATTTTGGAATATCGCAAAAAAAAAAATGCTGGATGGAAACGCCAAGATGTGCATAAATTCAAAAAATGTGCATAAAAACACAATTTAGTACACTGTAAAAAAAAATCTGTAAAATTGTGGTTGCCAGAATTCTACCGTAAAAAAATACGGTAACAACATTTTAGGTTTTACGGTTTTAACTTACACTGCCCTCCAAAAGTTTGGAAACGCCCTAGAAAAGTGGGGTTTTGGACAATATCACACTTCCAAGCACACTTCCAAGCTTGACCCCAAGCAACACTTCCAAGCTGTGCAAATCCTATTTGGAGAGGAAACAGTCAGCTGGCATCATGTCTGTCATGGAATGGCCTCCACAATCACCCGACCTCAACCCAATTGAGCTACTAGGAACTGGACCGTGATGTCCGTAAGAAGTGTCCAACCAGTGTGAATCATCTTTGGGCAATCCTTCAGGAGGCTTGGAGTAATATATCAAGTCAATGTTTGAATAAACTGACAGCTCGGATGCCCAGATTATGCAGAGCTGTAATAGCTGCTAATGGTGGATATTTTGATGAATCGAAAATTTAAGTTTTTTCTATGTATAAACTGTTTATGTAATAAAATATGGTTTCGTAGTTTGTGTTGTCCCTTATCAGTGCAAATTTATCACAAATTGAAAAGGATTCATGCTAATATTGTCCAAAACCCCACTTTCTAGGGCGTTTCCAAACTTTTGGAGGGCATTGTAGAAGGTGCACGGTGTCATTCACACAAACACTAAACACCATCATGGTGAGACTCATTAAACTGAAATATGCAATAAACATTAATTTAACAACATTAGATGTAACATACAACCCTAATAAACATAACTGATCAGAAAAAAACTAAGAAGAAACAGTTATTTCAAAGAAAAAACATCAAATTCAAACAAAATTTGAAATGCAACGCAGGGAATTCTGGGAACGTCAGTTTACGATTTTTCCCTGTAAATTTTACAGGAACTTACCGTTAACCATTTAACAGGTTTTTACTGTAGCATTTTCACAGTTTTTTTACTGTTAAAATCACGGTCATTTTTTACAGTGTAGGATAAACTTTTTATCCGATAAGAATAAATGCGCATAAACTACGATGGAAACACATTTACCGAATAAATTCCACACATCAAAAGAGTCATGTGACTTTGCATGATGGGACGGGATAACTTGACTAACCAGCGGACCGATCTCGTTGCACAGCATCTGAAATGTTGTTTTGGTCATACTGAAATGCCTGAGCAAAGTCTGTCATCAAAGTATTTCTGTATAATTGTCTTACACGACTGCGTTCCCAAACAGCAGGCATCCACCTCCGAAAGCAATGACAGCATTTATTGTGTTTCGTCTGCTCGCTCTGAGGCGCAAGTAACTCGTCATATATGAAAATTATTATATTAAGTGGCTTCTCCTACTTTTCTTGGTGATACTTAGTGCCAGTTTATCAGGAAGTGACGATTTTGTTCTCTTTGACTCGTTGGATGGAAACAGTGCTTTATTCGCAAATGTTTTATGCGATATTCCAGTTTTACGCACAAGTTAAATTCGAATCTTTGGATGGAAACATAGCTCTGCAGGATGACGTAAAGTGACTAGTGAGGTCAACCGGTAGTTTTGATATTTTCTGCTCAGTGCTTTTAGCATGATGAGCTGCTAAGTGTTTGATGGTCTCATTTGCACAGTGAAACCCTCTTGTAAAGGTTGCATCTTTAAATTCAATTCAGATTTGTTTATAAGACAGCACATAAAGTTTGAAATGGTACAAGTTTTCCATCCAAATGTGTCCGATTGGTATTGGGTGATCCCAAAATCAGCCTAATTATACAGGGCTGCAATAATTATACCGGTGATGCAAACTTCAATAAATGAGACAAATCCAGATTCTGCTGTAAGGCAGCTCTAAACAAAGACAATAGAGTCATTATTCAGCTCAATTCTGTTCAGTGTTGATTCGTTCAGTTCAATATCTCATTACATTTCATTATGAAATGAGTTGAATTCAGCTATAATCAGCTCTCTAGAAGACAGTGTACAGTAGGCGGTTCAATGTGGATTCAATTCAGTTCAATAACAGTGTTAATGTTGCAAAATTAATCAGTTATGAAACTAATTTAGTTCAGCTGTAAAGCAGCTCTACAGAAGACAGTGTCATTATTCAACTCAATTCAGTTCAAGTTTTGTTCTCATCTGATAGTCGACTAGTCAGTTTTCAAAACAAACATGTTGTTCTGAATGCATGACTTTTTGCTTCCATGAAAAAAGAAAATTCTGGCCAATCTTTAATATAATTGTTTTATATCAGTGACCTGAATCGTCATTGGTCCATGTGTGTCAGGTTTCAAACTTGACTCAACTCGTATGCACTACAAATGCAAGGTTTTTTATTGGTTTCTCACAAAATACTGTTGTATTACTTAAATAAGTAGCATATGGGCTACTTATTTTGGTGCTTTTTTAGAGTATGCATACATGACAAATATACTAAAAATGGAAAAAAAATCCTTTGCATTTTATGTGTACACACGGACCTGCAAAAAAAGCTAAAACACTGCATTATGCAAGCCAGACCAGTAGTTGGCGATGCCACTTTGTGACACTATACTAACATGTAATACACATGCACATGACGCCAAAGTTTTCACAGATTCACATTTCCATAGTTTACACATAGACAAAAATCATTTTCAAAACTTTGAAAAAACACTTTAAAACCTGTTTTCAAAAGTTTGCATTTTCAGGCCCCGAAAACACCATTGTCATGTAAATGAATGGCCAAAATGCATAAAAACGCTTCATGTTTTTGGTTGAAAATGGTGTCGTATAAACACCCCCTAAACACCCGGCATTTTTTTAACTCATGCACATTACCTTTAATAAAGTGGTTCGAAATAGTGAATAAATGGTTACAGAATTTTAATATGTGAACTATTCCTTTAAGACAGACTAATATAGCTAATTCAGTCTAGTTAATATAGCTTTTAAATGTATCCAAACATGAAATATGAAATGAACATGGGGTTCATGGGGTTGGGTGTTATCATTTCACATAATAACCACTTCACACATGACCTTAAGTGCTTACCTCTGATTTGCTGTTAGATACTTGTCGATCCTAGGTCATGCTGGGTGATAATAGCTATTTGCCATTATGGGATTCAAAACCGGAGCTTCAGCTCTTCTCTATTATAGCTGCAAATATTTTTCTGTCACCTATAAAATCTGCTACTCCCACGTGAGACCGCACTGCATGATTTATACAAAGTAGCATAACACTCTTGAATTTAATCAAATACTTCAGGCCTAGAGAGAAAATACTTTTCTTTACCCCAGTGCATTATGGCATATATAGATGGAAGCCCAATGATTTGAGTGCTGAAGCCAAGGCGAGAGTTTTTTTAGTCATATTGTCTCCCAGGTTCTTAGGACGGAGTTTGAATTCTAATGAGCTGAATCCTAAAGAGATTGCAGAAGTATTTGTAATATTTCATCCTAACATATATCGAGAATGGATATGTCCTCACGCATATACGCAATCAAGCCTCCAGCGTTACTTGTTGCTGAGCTTCATTAGGGTGAAGCCGTGGCACCTTCACTCGAGCGGCCCAGCCTGTTTCTCCTCTCTTCATTCTCATCAAACATTGCAGATGAGGTCCTGAGCCCAATTAATCACAGCACAGTCCTGCTTCACAGCCCCCCCATTAATCAACCTGACCACCAGCACGCACGCAAACAGCCCCTTCACTGAGCCTGGCAGCGCTGTCAGCCAACATCAACACACGAACATATACACCAGCTCTAATGCTCACTCCCCATGTCTGTGTCCCCTAGATTTAGCTTACTCTATCTCCCTATAACATATAAATATGAGGATACTTTCAGCAACATTTAGTTTGTACCTCATGTCAAGGTTTAGCTGGTTAGCATAGTGTCTGCAGGCAAATGTTGTAAATGCACCTCTAGTTGCAAAAAGGTTTTTCCTTCTATGGCCATTGAAAATAAAATGCAGCCTATAATTATTTTGTGTTATGACTGACAACTGTTTAATGGCTGGTATTAAAGTTCTGTACCATTTTGTGCAAATAAATTCTGAATAAAACATTGTCTGACAAATTGATATTCATTTGTAGATTTGCTAAATACAATGTTACAATGTTATTAAATTGTTAGAATTTTGAAAGATAACTATTGGTGATTGTTAGATCAATAAAATATTCAATATGGACCGATACTAATATACTAAGATTTTTTTTTTTTATATCTACTGATAACCGATATACTGTATTAAAGATGGGAATGAGCATGCACAATCAAATATTAAATATGGACCAATACTGATATATTAAGAAATATGTAATATTTGTTGATAACCAATATGGTTAAAGATGGGAATGAGCATGTGCAATTAAATATTTAATATGTACTGATAAGATATATATATATATATATATATATATATATAAAAAAAAATCATAATATAAGTTGATAAGCAATATGGTTAAAGACGGGAATAAGCATGCACAATTAAATATTAAATATGGACAGATACAAATATATTTAAAAATATATACTATCGGTTGATAACCGATATGGTTAGAGACAGGAATGAGCATATACGATTAAATTATTCAATATGGGCCATTACTGATACATAAAAAAACAGTAATATTATTCAGGAACTGATATGGTTATAGACAGGAATGATCATGCACAATATTCAGTATAGTCCATCGCCGAGACGTTAAAAGAAATCTGTAATATTAATCAATCACCTTTATTTATATAGTGCTTAATACAATCCAGATTGTGTGAACACAGCTTTACAGTGTTAAACTGGAAAATAATGTTTCAGTGATACAAACAAAATTCAATTCTACTGTAAAGCAGCTCTAAAAAATCAATACAATATCGGTTATTAATCAATAACTGATATTGAACCAACATATTGAGCATTCCTAAACTTATATACTGATAATATATATTGTATATTTATTGCAGACAGGAATGAGTGTGCATAATTTAAATATTCAATATGTGCTGATACCGATTCATTAAAAAACTTGTAATATTAACCGATAACCGATATGGTACTCATATATCGTGCATCCCTAACTGCATATATTTATAATATATATTACACATTTGGAGTGCAGTGTAAAAACCTTGAATTCACTGTAAGATTCATGCAGGATGATAAAATGCTTTGTTCTCCCTCACTCTCTTGCTAGCTGCTTTTCGATTTCCCGAAGATGCTTAGCTCACAGTCCTGTTCAGATTTCACTGTGTCACTTCTGAACTGCTACAGAAAAGTGAAAACAGGATGAAATTTAGGCCAGTATCTAAGTTGTGCCGGCTACATGCTGAGGCATCTCTCTCAGGCTTTAAACATCTGTCTTTGCTTCATTGGACTTATTGGAGCTGAAAAAAAGATTAAGGAGCTCTGAGAATGGCCGTCCCAGAGGAGTATCAGTTCTGCTTTTTCCAACTTTTCTTCCTTCATCTCTTTCTCTGACAGGTAACACAGTTTCCCAACCAGGCGTGATGAAGTGGCAAGCAGTAAAAGCAATTTTCTGCATGTAAATCTGACTTTTGGTCCTAACCAGCGACGTCAACAAACATTGAGTGACGGGACGTTTGGTCAGGGTTTGTATTTCAGCATCATTGAGTAGCCCCGCCCACCCTGAAACCTGATTGGTCCAAAATCCAGTCCACATAACAGTACCTTAAACATCAAACATCTTTTGATTGGCTGGACGCAGCAGCTTGACTTTCAATGTGGACAGAAAATGCACTTTTGCCTGTTTAGGACACAATGTAAGTGAAGTAAGAACATCATAATGTAATGTTTCAATCATTTGCCTCCGAAGAAAAATATGTACAGTATTCCCCAAGAGTCTGTGCTGGCAAGGTCTTACACTACAATGAAATTCTCCTTGATTTGGAGACTTTGTGAGCAGATGTCTTTGATAGGCTGTCAGTTTAACATCAGACTCCCGCCTGCCCCCTGTGTCAGCGCTGAGAGAGCAGAGTGTTATATGTTAGCAGGAGGCTAAGGGCTGAGTGTGTTTTGAGGGACGTGGTGTCATTTCTGCTCAGCTTTGTGTGAATTGCATGTGACAAGCCTTTTAACACCGCTGCTGTTCTTTCCTTTGCTAAAGCAGCAATTGTGAGCGGGGAAGGAGAGAACAAGGAAGTAAAAGGTAGATGCGTATGGATTGAAAGGCAAATTTCTTTCTTCTGCCTGTGAATTTGATCTAGGCGGCCCTTCAAACCTCCTCAAAATGGATCAATTATGGAGCCACCCGTGCAGTGCAGTTTGTGGTTGTCAATGTAATTGTGTAACTCTGATTTCTCTCTGTATCGCCACACTGAAAGAAGCCTGTCATTGACCAGCCTCATCTTTCTAACCATGATTTCGAAATGAGATCTCTTTTCTGCTTGGACACTGAGGGAAAATTGCAAGCAGTCGGCACTTATGATGAACAATTGCAGTCTAGATTAAAAAAAATATACATATATATGTATCGCTTTTTATTTCTCCTCTCTCCTACGACTTGTTTCACTTCTGTTTCAGTTTTTTATAACCATTTACTATGTGCAAGTAAGTTGTGTTTTTTAGCATGTGTGTTTGGCTCAGTGTTATTTTTAAGGATTACTGATAAACTACTGTCGTTTGATTTGTATTTGCTATTTATTTTAATATTAGTTAAATTATGTCTGAATTTATTATGTCTGTATAGGTCTTTTATTAAGTTTTAGTTTTATTTAATTTGAGTTATTTTAATACTTCAACAAACTAAATGGAAATGAAATGATATATATATTGAATTTATACATGTGTATGTATGTATGTGTGTGTGGTTGTACATACACACACATATATCTATCTATATATACAGTATATATATATATATATATATATATATATATATATATAGTTGTCATTTTGGTGTTTGGCTTATTGTTATGTTAGAATCATTATTATACTCATATACCGTTTGTTCTTTAATATTTTGAATTGTTTTTAGCTTTATTTTTTGTTTTTCATTTAAATGTTAAGTTTTGAAATTTTGTTGTATGCATTTGTCATTTTTATTTAATTTCTTTATTTTTAAAATGTGTATATGTAGTATTTATAAAGTTTTAGCTTTTAGTTTTGGATCTGTTTTAAGTTGTTTTAATACTTCAATTGATTGCTTCTGTTGTCCTCATGTGTAAGTCGCTTTGGATAAAAGCGTCTGCTAAAAGATTAAATAATAAATGACTAAATAATATATATGTTTATTTATTTATTTGTTTATTTATTTATTTATGTGAGCTGTGTAAGTATACTATACATACTTTTTTGGTTAAAAATGATCCGAAATCAATATTTGAGCAAGTACATAACCAGCCGGTGTTCAAAACTACTGCCTTTCGCCCGATTCACAACGGTTATCTTATAATAATGTTCTCTAATTTGAGTGGTATTGGTAGGAATTTGCGGGAAATTCAAGGATGCTGCGTCATTACTTCACGTCTGTAAACATAAAGAGTCCCGGCTAGTAGCTATATCACACATGTGAGGATCCTGCAGGCGGCGGATCGTTTATAGCCTTTTCTCACAGCAGCTGGAATAATTAAATTGATCATTTTGATGGTGGATTGTAATCCAGAAAGGATTATGTGTTTATGAAACACGTGTAACTGAAATTAAATTATATTCCAGTTTTAAATGTACATCTGATTACAGATAGCCTACGTGGGATTAAACAAGATTTGTATTTTAAAGAGAACCAGTTTGAAGGAAGAATAATTAGCTTTTTGGATTAAAATAATTTCTTTGTATGAAATTCGAATGGTATGACAATTAGAGATTAGGCTGTACAGAAATACAGAATCTACATGTAACACTAATACACACTACATACGTGCAATGCTGATGTTGTTAACATTTCCAAATTGATAAAAAGTATAACAATAATAATAATTTGCACAGTTTATGTGATTGGCTGATCATTAGATTTAATCACCATTGGTCGTGATTTATTGTAATGCTTTTTTCCTCAGTGTGCTCAGACTCGCGTTATTTGGCTGATGACCATACCGCTTGATAGATATTGGATTGTCTGCTGAAGGCATTCCGGACAATGATTGACCAGAGGACACTGGCCGCGAACATTAGATTCATCCGCGCTGGAGCCGTACCGGTGCACAACCCATGCAAGAAAGATAATTCTGCAAATAGCTGCAATTGCAGGTTTTCAAACAGAGATGGCGACAAAGAGGCAAAACTTACAGACTGCAGCTTTAATATACTAACAGCCCTAATATAGGCCAATATGCATACTAACTGAAGGACATCATGGCCTGTTTGCAAGATACTGGACGGCTGAAATGAGCCATTGTGATAAACATTGTGATAAACTACTAAGGAAGTCGTGGCCTAATAGGTTAGAGAGTCAGACTTGTAATCCAAAGGTTGCAGGTTCGAATCTCAGGTTCGGCAGGGATTGAAGGTGGGGATTGTGAATGAACAGCACTCTCTCCTCCTTCAATACCATGACTGAGGTGCCCTTGTGCAAGGCACCGAACCCCCAATTGCTCCCCGGGCGCTGGAGCAATGGCTGCCCACTGCTCTTGGTGCGTGTTCACAGTGTGTGTGTGTTCACTACTCACTGCTGTGTGTGTGCACTTGGATGGGTTAAATGCAGAGGACCAATTTCGAGTATGGGTCACCATACTTGACAATACATCACATTATATTATTTTATATTATACTTTACCAAAATTGACCAGCTAAATGCCTTCAAATAATTTCGAGACATCCAAGTATTTCCATGCATGTTTTTATCCCTAATGTTGAAATCCTACACTAACCTTTTGATGCATGCTGTCTTTTATGTACTGTCTAAATGTCACATTAAACCAGAGAATGGTGGTTTAGCACGTCATTCAGACAACATATGAAGGTCGTCTGCCATAATACAGCTATGATATCCATCCAAATGTAATGTTTAGAGAGTGCCTTCTCAAGCAGGCATAGAAAAGGCATCAGTTTATGAGAGCTGCTGATACACAAGAATAATTCCTGGTGCTTGTAAAAGCATTGCACACAGCACCAGTCCACTTCCAGCACTGTTCAGATGCTTATTGTTATTCTAGGTCAGTGCTTAGTGCTAAAAATCACAGCCGTGGGTCTTGGTGCACTTGTAAGAATGAAGTCATATAAATATGTGCCAAATCCATCAAACATTGGTCAAAGTGAAGGAGAGTTCTGAGCCTCCCACCCCGGCAGACACCGAGCCCTCATGAGTTGGTGGCTTCTGGCACGGGCATCCGATGACTCGTAAATACTTAATGGCCACGCTTGATGGCACGATGACATCTGGTTGTTCTGTGTGGGCTCACAGATTGCGTTCTCTGAAAGAGACCCTCACTGCATGTCAAAATGCAGAATGACTCGGACTGCACATGCTACAGCAGAGCCATTAACAACATGTTGATATATTAAAATTCAAAACTGTTTTATGTTGTGATGAAGAATGAAATATTAGCACTTGGCTCTTGCCAATCATTTTTAAAAATGACAAACATCATATGTATAGTTGTTTTTTTTCTCATGTCAGGTGGTTGTTTATAATGCTTAAGGGGACTTTTTTTCTTTCTTTTTTTTTTTTTAGTATTTTGTTAGAAAATAATAACAGAAAAAACAAATGTGTTTACAAAACGTAAACATCTTTTTTGTTAGTTTTTTTTTTTTCTGGCAGTGACATCAAAATATAAAGTCAAACCAAAAATTATTCAGACACCAGATATAATTTTTATATGTTTTACTAGTGTGTGCAGGACACTATAGTTCATTTATGTTAGTGAGGATAGCAAAATAAAGTAAATTGTGACATATTATACCCAAAAATTCTTTATACAGTGGACTACCAGTAAAATTTATACAACTTTGTGTTGTATATTCAAAAAATTATTTCAGACACTTTGAGCTGATCATGTTTTGCTTAAGTATTTTTTTTTTAAATTGCTAATGCGACCTTTTCACACCACAGACTGAACAAAATGAAGCATTGCTTGGTGATTGATTGACCTACATTGGTTTTATCTAATTGTGTTCTTAAATTTAACATCTCACAGCTTTTCAACCGAAGTCATTACATACCTTTCTATTAAAATTATCTGACATTATCAAGATGCATTTATTCTGACACAGTTTAACTCTGAGTTCTTGTCATATTTTATTACCATTTTCTAAACTATAGAGAATAAACTGTAATAATGTGAGAAATATTGAAGGTGTCTGAATAAACTTTGGTTTGACTGTATATTCTCCCCTACATGTACACTTCATCAAGGTAAAGAAATGCATGTTAAGATGTTTAAATGTCCAGGAAGAGAGGGGTAATGGGTAAAAATGGACTAGTGGTTGACTGATGGGGATTTTTTGATGGCTGATTCCAATATCTTATGCTGATGGCCAATATAAAGCTGATACATATCACACTATTTCAATTTAGAGAGAGTAAAAACACATGCAAAACAATTGTTCAAATCAAATTTATTAGACGTAATATTTCATAAATTATGTAAATATGAAAAAATAAACTTGTCAAAATAAAAGTCCCTGTCAAAATAAAAGCTTCCGATATATCAGCAGAACAGAAAAAAAATAAAAAATAATAATAATCCAATGGTAATAATTAAAAAAATGCCAACTATTGGCCGATTTATCTGTCATGGATTTTCTGATGGCTGACTCTAATATCGTATGCCGATGGTCAATATTAAGCAGATATATATTACACGGTTTAAGTTAAAGAGTGTAAAAACACATGCATAACAATAGCTGAAATTAAGTTTAAATTTATTTTACATTTTATTTACTAATTTATATAAATAAATATGAAAAAATAGCTTGTCAAGATAAAAGCTTCCAACAAATTGGGCAAAAAAAAAGGCCAATACCAATAATTTAAAATGTCGATACCGATATTTTGGTCAACCACTAATGTAAACGTACTCATTGGGTCTCAACAATGTCTCAAATTGTGCTCGCATTTACCAAGACACCAACGTTTTCAATCAAAAGATTCCAATATGAACATTTCTCATGTATTTTGATGGCAGCATCAGGAACAGATTATCGGCTTTGCTTAATGACTAGCGATAACGGTCCCGCCACATTGTGTTATTCAATCTGCACGTATTACAGTCCGTCCTCGCCGCCGAGTCTTCCTCCGCACCTTTTTCTGTGATCACAAAAAGCATTCATGTTCTGAAAAAACAGATAGGAGAACTGGGGGTGACTACAAAAATCACTGCAGATTGCTGCAAATCCCCCGTCTTTGATCTTGGCAGCCATCAAAGGGATGCACACTCCAAAACGGAGCCGCCCGACCGCCTGTTCACCATTTCATATTCCTCAAGAGAACGTCAAATAACAGTCTCTCTTCCTGCAGCCTCTAATCCTCTTCCAAAATACTGTCACCGATCGCCTGCAACCGGGCCTCTCTTTCACACCCATCATCTTTGATGTCACATAAACTTCACAGCTTTGTGTGATGCTTAGGTTATCGTGATTTTATGGGGTCTCTATCAAGTCGCAACATTGTATTGCGGCCCATAAACTGCCCCCACAACTTTCTGTCAGCTGCTCGAGTGATGGATTCGTCCCGTAAAGAGGGTTTGTTTGGCATATTCCAGACTTCAGCATCTTTCCGTGTTAATAAAACTGCAAATCTGCTGAACTGAATCAGCAGTGCGGCAGATTACATTGTAAAATGGGGGCTGCTGTGGAAAAAAGCGATTAGAGACACACTTTCTCTGGAGAAGACAAAGAGAGCGGCTCCTCCCGAGATCCCCAGATATTTGAGCCGTGTTCAGGTGTGGCGAGCGCCATGTGCGCTGCATACGAATTTAGCCATTTGCAGGCCTGTCCTTGCTCGCTTTAGAATTAGATGTTATCTTTGAGCTCGTATATCTTTATTACCTTGAATAGCCTGTTTAAGCATGAACGGCATGGCTGCAGTGCTCTTGTGTCCATTGCTTTATCTTTAACACTGTTTAAATGGGTCATTCAAAAGAAACGTACACTTTTTACGTCCACTTTTCACCTAGATTTTACAGAAATATTCCAATTGAAATACAATAACAATATGTTATTTGAACAATTACACCTTCCTGAGCCATCAATACAATAAATGCACCAACATTGCCTGAGATTATTATATTCAGTCACAAAACTGGAGACAAAGTCACATTTTTTTTTTTTTATGGAAACCCATTTCCAGCACAAAAAAAAGAAAAGAAAAAACAAATACTTTTATGTCTCAATTCTGACTTTGTTTCTTGCAATTCTGGGGAAAAAAGTCAGAATTGTGACACATACTTAGAATTCTGCCTTTTTTCTCACAATTTCAAATCATCTCACAATTCTGTTTTCCTTTTTCTGCCATGAAATAAACAATATAGCATAGTAAACATTTATATAGTTTGTATCTTAGTTCATATCTTTTTGTTTTTATCAGAATTGCAACAAAAAAGTCAGAATTGTGAGAAAAAGTCTGAACTGTGACATAATTGCTTTTTTATTAAAATTGTATTTTTTTATCATGTGGTGGAAACAAACTTCCATACTTTTAATGTGCAACTATAAATTAATTAAATATTTTTTTGCATCATAATTTACATGCACGTCATCTTACAAAGGAACATTTTATTCTCCTCTATTGACCATATACCATTTTTTAAGTGATATTTCAAAATTCACATCAAATTATTCCTAGATGTGCATCTAGTAATTTATTAAATAAATGTTTTTTTTATTCGATAAATGTTTTTCTTCATAAAGTTCATCCTTCTTGTGACCATGTCACATTTTTACCCAAAATTCACATAAAAACATGTGGATTGAAGCTTGTTTGCCTTTGTTCAGTTTTTAATTTTATTACCATTTCCTCGGGCTCTTTTTCATTAGTCTTGATTCTAGACACCAAATTAAGCATTGCCTTCGAGTCTTAGTCCCTGAAAAGGTCACATTTGTTTTTTTGTTGTTGACAATATAGACCTGAATATTATATCCAGGCCATCCCGACCTTGTCGCCAGCTCCTGGTTTGTTGTGACATTTAGGAACTGTGTTTGTTCAATATTTTAGAACATAAACCAAGCCGTGTTGTTCTGTAATTTATTTATATTCCCGATTCGACACTTCCCACCCAACTCAGTCAGGAAGCTCGGGCACAAATAAAGCAGTGAGAACGAGAGGAGCTTGTGTTTGCTGCTTGGAAGGAAAGCGTAGTTCGTCATGTCACTCTTAATAGCAGCGACTCCCAGCTATCTCTGCCAGTCAGTGGAGTTTTAATGGGAAAAAGGCCAACTCTTCAGCTCTGCGTGACAGACTAAATTGTCAGTTACCAATGTGGAGTTCAGCATCAACTTTGTAGTTGTACTAATGACACGCTCCCATCGACCCCGTGCCGTTTACCAGATTTATTCAAATGCATCCACACATCATCATTCCTGGAAGCAGCTCGTAGTCTGAGGGTAATCATACATGTAGACAGTAATTACTTGTGTATATCCTCGCAGCAGATGGGCTCAGTTGGGAGATACCTCAAATTGATCCGGGTGCTGAGTAATCACAATCTGATCCGTTCCTACCGGAGAGGAAGACTGATCCGAGCCGGCGATGACAGGTCCGGGGGATTCTTGTTTGTTGGGTTTTGATTCTTCTCAGACTCACTATTGACCTGCCGGACCGCCTCGCGTTAAATGTTTCTTTCTCTCTCTTCACACAGATGTCCGTTATTGAAAATGAGCTTTTTAAGCAGTGTGATGTGCATGTTAATGTATTAGAGAAGGGTGATTCATTGATCTTGTCATTAAGTGTTCTTCATGCCAGTCTGAATTCATCGTATTTCAAAATATGACTCTGGTTCTGTGTTTTGGAGAATGGGTTTTCATTTTCGATGTCTAATTTGTGTCGGTTTGATTGGCGCATGGCTAATTGGAGTTCAAGTTTTCCAAATCTGATGGCCTGTAAAGTTTCATAGTGACCATAGCTGTCAAGCAAGAGTTTCAGTGCAAAATTAAGCCATTCAAAATGGGGTCTGTTCCTCAAACAAAAGAGTAAATTATTATTATTAAAATTAATGTTGATAAAGTAAAAAAAAAAAAATAGTGATACAGAAGTTGTAATGCCATAAAGGAGAAAAACACTCATTAAAAGTGTGGAATCATTGAAAAGAACACCTTATTAAGATTAAGTTTAGTTCACTTTGCAAAATGTCATTTGTCACAGAAGCCAAACTTCTTTTGTGTCATGCACGAAAGTACCAGTAAGTCATACAGGTTTGAAACGACATGAGGGGCGAGTAAACGATCATGCATTTTCATTTTTGTCTGAGTTATTCCTTAAATGGCACTTTTTTTTTCCTGAACATGTCGTAAATGTTCTCTCGCCCCGTCGTGCAACACTCCTCCAGATGCTCTTATTGGAACAGCTCTCCTGTGTCCTCCATGTCTAATTTGGACTATAGATGATACGGATGTTATTCTGAAGATTTGTGGCTGATCGTGTCAGGCTAATGGTCCTCTGGTAGCCTTTGTAATGGCAGAGCACTGTCATGAAATATGAAACAAAAGACTCATCATTAATGTATAACCACCCACTCTTTGTAGCTTGTAATGTTTTCTTGTTCCTGTGAGAAGTCGTTTGGAATTAGATGTTTTCAAAAACTGTTTAATGGGACAACATGCTTGTTCAGACCTTCACTTTTACAACGTTAACAAAATGTGAGTCAGAGGTGGAGACAAATTGCCCCACGCAAGCTGCCAAGCTGTTTCCCCTTTTCAGACATTGCCTCAGACATAAATTACATCTAAATGCACCAGTTTGTGGTTCACAAGCACCCAAATCTGCTGGTATATCTTGCATGGATTGAAGACATGGTTTTGTAGATCCTGTTATAAATGTATAGTTAAAAGAAAAAAGCCAGGGTTGCCAGGTCTGTGGTTTTCCCTTCACAAAACATTCATTGTAATGTGCCTCCAAACCAATTTATACACACATCTTTGAGCTTTGTTACTTCTGATAAGAAATAAAATCTCAGCTTTTAAATCCTGTACATTTTATCACAAAATTCAAACAATAAATGCTGTTTTGATGCTCTTAGATGTGTTGTGACAGATTGCTGTATTACATTTTCATGTTTGAATAAATCCGTCATGAAGACAAGTTTTTAAGTTGTATACAATTGAGTGTGATTGAATATAATGTTGTTGTTCATTTTAACCTCTAATTTACCAAATGTTCCCCTTAAAACCAAACTATCAGTATTAGTATTGTTATTGGCAGATATCATTCTCAATAATCGCTGTCGGTTGATGTAAACAATTTTGAAGTAAGAAAACATGTATATATTTATTTTTTATTTTTTTTATAAATAAAGCATAATGCAATAATCTGTTTTATTTAAACAATATTTTTTACAGTGTAGTTTATACTTTTTGCATCTAAAAAAACAGTATTTTACTGTAAAATTACATTAATGCAGGTTTTTACACTCTAAAAGCATTTTTTGTCTACCTGCGTACTCATTTTGTTGTCTTTCATTGACTTTAAATGGTCATTCATTCCTGATGTAGACTAGATAAAGAGCCTCCTGATTATAACAGAGGTAAATCATAACGTATAATTAATTGCGATGGACAGGGCTCATTGAACATTATAGCAAAACAAGCTCAGTCCCATTTGACCTTCGCCATGTCAGTTAGCTCACTTACTTCAGGCTGTCTGCTGGCCATTAATAACAAAATACTAGTTAATTACCCTGATGGATTGTTTGTATGAATCTCATAGTTTTGCTAGAAATGGCAAAGCAGATCAAAGTCGGTTTTAAAGTGGGTTTTATCCTCTTACCTGAGAAAATGAGGGAGAGAGTCGATCAGACAGACTGAGAAAGTGTTTCAGGGGGAAATTTCCCATTCAGGAGGCAATGATTAATTATGCCATGTAATTAGCCCGTCAAATTAAATGTGTCGTCCTCCCTCGTGACAAGGTGATGTCACATTAGCGTGCTGTCTTAAAGGGGTCATCAAATGGAGGCTCAAAGTGTTCTTAACCAGCGTTTAATGCCATTAAAGGGATAGTTCACAAAAAAACTGAGTTTCTTTCTTCTGTTGAGTTCAATAGAAGATATTTTGAAATATCTTTGAAGTAAGTGAAATTTTGAAGCATCATTGTAATATGATAAGAAATAATAATACTTTTAAAACTATATATATGAACAGTTAAGCAGTTAAAACAGTTACCGTGCTGAAACAGACTGTTGCAATCGTTGTGGTCGTGTTATTTCAGTTTCTTCTGATTTCAGCTCAGACATATACGGCTCTATCACAGCGCTCGCCATCTCGAGGTGTAAACGAGGGCATGGTTATGATGCAATGAAGTCAGCCAATCACAGCAGTCGGTGTTTACTTCCGTTTCTGCAAGAGGATGAAATTGAGTGTTTTTCACAGAGAATTAAAATGAGATTGTAAAATGATCATTTTTAAAACCTTAATTGTTCTCTAAAATATTTGTTGTGATGGTAATAGCAGTAATTATGTCAGTGATCCATTGTTATAAAAATTATAAATTTTTACACACATATATATGAAATTAATTGATAATAAAAAAACTGAAAGTTTAATTTAACTGATTTTTATTATAACTATTTTTACAAATATTGGACTTTTTTTTTTTTTTTGGTGCAAACTTTATAAATTAACCCCAAGAAACATAACATAAAAATCAAACCTCTAAACGATGTCTAGTTTAGTTTATTTATTTCTTGATTTATTTAGATGGTTCAAAAATCATGATTCCAGCCAAAAGAAGCTGAAAAATTGAAAAATATGCAATGCACATGGAGAGTATAGCATATGCTAATCTGAATTTCAAGTCCCTAGAAAGGCATTTCTAAAAACAAAAAAACAAAATTATATTAAAAATAAAAATAATAATAATAAAAAAATAATAATAATAATAAATCATTACATATTTTAAGGTTACTCCCAACCCTGGCTATATATATATATATATATATATATATATATATATACATACAGCATACAGCTCGGATGTATTTTAAACCAGCGCTTAACCATCATAGTAAAACGCTTTATGTCATGTTCTGCTCTTATTTCAATTGGCTGCATGTTCCAGAGCTGGGAGCCCTTTACAGAAAGAGCTCTTTGTCCTTGTAAAGTTCTATCAGTAATAATATAATCAGTAAACAAACAACTCTTGATAAATGCGATACATCTCTAGACAAATGTTTGTCTTTGTCTGAACCATTGTATTATGAGCACTTCTAGTGTTTATTTGCCTAGGTAGCTTGGATACAGGGCCGCTGCTGGCCAAATGGGTGCCCTAAGCAGGATTGTATTGTTGTGCCCGCTCTCCCAAATATTATGTTATTAAACACCTACTATAGGGGTCAAAATAGAACTTTAATAAAATATAAAAGTAAATAAATAAATTGTAATTAAACTGTATTATACTACGGGGCCGTTGAATGCTTGAATCTGATTGGCTGATGAACGTTCTAAGGTGTGCAATTATTTTCAGGGAAACGCACGGCGAACGTAGTTCCAGGCACCGCATCACATGAACATATCACTTCGCCAAATGATTTCAGTTATTTCAAAAGATCTTACAACAGCAAAACAACCAAAACCAACAAGACACTGGCCAAATACATAAATATAGTAAGCAATGGGATAAAAACAACAGATCATTTCCATGTTTTGCCACAAAATTACGTTTTATTATGTACGTAAAGCACATACTCTATTTCTCCCGCTCTCTCTCCCTCAGACACACACTGTTTTTACACACATGAAAACATACACGCTAATGTTGTTAGCGCTGCTCTGACGACTTTGTCAGTAAATAGTTTAGCAACTTAAAAGCTCATGACATTTCTCACAAGCGAAGCGAGGTAACAACGGCACTGTTCGTGAGGAAAATGAACTGAAAGTTTCACTAGTAGGGACGCTGCTGCCGAACACTGATGAGAGATAGACTCAGAGAGGTAACAGTTAGGCTAATTCACACACGCTCAATCTCTCTCTCTCTCATAACTTAGTTATTAGCTGCATTTGTCTGCTATCAACGGCTCAAGCCTCCGTTACTAGGTCTAAAATATTTTGGAATTAGCAAGGGAGGCGTTGGATGAGATGCGGAAGAAATAATCCTCCTCACAATAGCGATTTAAGTAGAAAAACTGGACGAATGCCTTGAAATATATCATCTGATCGATGTGTTGAGGTGTGGCAACCGTAGTATAAGCGGAATAATTGACTCCGGACCGTTGAATTATCAGAAAAATAATGCACACCTTAGGTGTAACTCATGACCGCATCACCACCTCGGGTGTGCATTGTTTTTCTAATAATTCAACGGCCCGTCGTCAATTATTCCTTACTTATTTACAAATTACAATTGTAGCTCTAAACTTTAATACAGTTGCCTGATTGATTTTATAGTCTCAAGCATTCAGAAATCACGCAAGAGAAAATTAAGCAGTTTTACTACGATAAAACCATGGTTAATTTGTTTTTTTTTGTTGAGGAAATTATAGAGGCTGTGTCATCTATAGCAAAAAGGTGGCCAAAAATGAAAGATTAAGTGGATATTTGAATGAAATATTTGGTCAGTAGCTTATTAAACAAGGCTTGTGTCGTCCTGTAAGTGTAACAACAGCAATTAGGCCTTTGGCTCCCTTTGCAGGCATTTGTAATAACATGGTTATGTACATAAATTGTTTATTTTGTACTGCATTATGTATTTTAACAGTGTTATTCAGTGAAACCATATTATTAACTAACCAATCATTATTGCCTCATTGTTTTTACATTTTAAGTCATTTTAAAGGCTGTTGTTGGCTTAGGTCTGTTTTTATAACCACAAAAAATATTATCTTAATACTGCTTTGTAAATTATTATTTGAAGTAACAAAACCATGGTTAATTTGAGGTTACCATGGCTACAAGAACCGTTAATTTTGGTTTTATTCGTGTTAAAACCATGGCTAATTTTCATAAGGGAACATGGAAACTCAGGGAGAATATTAGATGTGTCGTTGGTGGTGAAATTATTACCAACATTAAAACACGTTATTTACATCAACAGCCAAAAGAGTTTCACAGGAGGACTATGAATGTACCTGAAAGGCTTAATCTTTGCTGATGTCTTTTCACGGGCATAGTTGTCCATCAATTATGATCATTTGCATTCAGCCGCGATCATAAGGTGCGAGCGGGTGCGGATGCGGGAATGGCGCGTCACGTTCTTTTTTTAAATGTATTTATTTATTTATGTATTTATTTTTTGAGTAACTGGGATGGTGCCCCCTGGGAGTTGGTGCCCTATGCAGACTGCATACTCTGCGTATAGGGAGCGGCGGTACTGCTAGGATAAAAGCGTCTGCTAAATGAATAAATGTAAATGTGAAACTGCATTTCATGACCACTGTAAATGTGGCTCTACAGTCCTCAGATCAGTCGGGCCCCTGGCCCTCGGAGCTCAATGGGCCAACCGGACCTCGTAGGGCTTTGGTCAATACAGATAACATCTCTCTGTCCTGCTTCACACATTTGAGACAAAACTGAGCTGGTTTAGATGAGCCGCACGATTCTGCCTGACATGAATACTAAATAATCCCCTCTCACAGAATTCACAGCTATATTTATTGTG
Organism: Schizothorax lantsangensis; assembly: GCA_027422415.1. Lineage (NCBI taxonomy): Eukaryota > Metazoa > Chordata > Actinopteri > Cypriniformes > Cyprinidae > Schizothorax > Schizothorax lantsangensis. Next base: position 36,836,745 of record CM049846.1, on the reverse strand, counting down.
AAAATGAATATCAGAATGTTCAAGCAAATATTGAATCGTGGGATAAAAAGGGTTTTGTGGTTCTGGTAGAGCTGGTTGTAGGATTGAGGAGAGCGAGAGACGTACGAGACTCTTATCTGCTGAGTCCAGGATGAACATCATCACGTTCAGCAGTGGATGGTGATTACTGACGGAGCAGATCTATTAGTGATTCTCATCACACCGTCTTAAACCTCACGTTAAACAGGAACGCCGCCATGTTTCCACCTGTTCCTGTCTAATAAGAAAGCAATGAAATGAGCTCGTAAAATGTTGTGTAAATCTCGCGGGCTGCTAATATAAAAGTCCCTTCAGGCGGTTCAAGCGCTCACCTTTGATAGCAGCACTAAGTGTTAGCGTTCCCCGTCTGTCTCTCTGTAAACGGCCAGTTCTTCGGTTAGGGACACTTGTTCTGGAATGTCCTGGAACAAGGATCTGATTTAAATGTTTGATGGTGGGGATTTTTGATATTGTGTTTGATTATTTTTCACTTTTTGGAGCAAAATCATGGACTTTAGATGTTTGCTAGCAGTCAGTTGACTCTAAATGTAAGCATATCAAACTAAATGAATTGAATATTGAATGCATAATTAACTGAATTTTTAGATGGGAACATATTTAATGTAATTTTATCTGTTAAAGGGTTAGTTCACTCAAAAATGAAAATGATGTCACCCATGTCGTTCCAAACCCGTAAGACCTTCGTTCATCTTCAGAACACAAATTCAGATATTTTTGATGAAATCTGAGAGCGCGCTTTCTCCTGAACATAAACAATGGTACTCTCAAAAATGGTGGAAGACGTTAACTTGGGGAGAAGAATTGTTTAATAAATTGTTATTTTTGTTTTCTTTGCGCATGAAAAGTATTCCCGTAGCTTTGCAAAATTAATGTTGAGCCACTCTTAAAAAGTTTAAGGCAACCAGCTTCAGCAGATTTTTGAGTTTTCTCAACATGTTGTTTTAAATTTATACAACAAAAAGTTAAGAAAACGCAAAAATCTGCTGAAGCTGGTTGCCTTAAATTTTTAAGGTTGCTCAACTTTTTTTTTTTACAGTGTATGTTTCTGGACCTGGGAACATTACAGTTGTGTTGCTGTCTATGGAGGGTCAGAGAGCTCTCAGAATTAATCAAACATATCTTAATTTGTGTTCTGAAGATGAACGGAGGTCTTACGGTTTGGAGCGACATGAGGGTGAGTAATTAATGACAGAATTTCATTTTTGGGTGAACTAATGCTTTAAAGCTACTCTCAGATAATGATCTTAAAACCTTTAAAAAGATAAATAAATAAATTATACACTGATCATTTCAATCATAACCAAAGAACAACTTGCAGAATTATTTTAGTATTGTGGATATATTATTATATTTTTAATGAATATTTTTAATTAGTTTTATTTTTATATTTTCAGTTTTCATTTTAACACTTCAATTTTTAGTAAATTTTTCAAATTTTCTGCCATTTTTATTACTTTTTTAATATTTAGTTTTTATCATTTTTATTTCAGTTTCAGTTTTAGTTATTTAAGTTAAACTAAATGAAAATAAGAAATGTTGGCTAGCTAAAAAAATATATTTTATTTAAATTTACCATTTACTTTATGTAATGAGAATGTTTTTTCATGGTTTTAGTTAACTATAATTTCCTTGACAACAACAACAACAGAACTGTATTAGAAAACCTCGATTGGTCTGCTAAATATTTTATTCCTTATTATAAAAGAATCTGGATTTTACACATACGTATATACAACATTAATAATAGTATGTTATAAACATGATATGAAAATATGTTAAAAATATACATATATAATGCTATATTTAAAGAAAATTTAAAATGTAAACAATTTAAAATAATAATAATAATAAATATTATAAATGTATTTGTAGGGAGAAAAAAAATTTGTGGGAAAGGGACATGTTTCAAATCATGAAATTCTGGAAACAAATATAATAGACATGATACCCCCCCCCAAAAAAAAAAAAAAACCCACAAAAAAATGAACCTTGGGGGACAAAATCTAAATCCCCTAATTGCAGAATCAGTGACATCCATCAGAGAGACTGAGATGATGCAATGAAGCAGCGCAGTGATCGTGTTTGATTCGGGCGACATAAGTACTGCGCTGCTTCTTTGAGGGTTGTTTTATGATATCACAGCGTTGTGTAATGGTCATCAAAACAAAAACACCATCGATTTGCGGTTTTAATATCCAGCAGAGCGTGGTGGACACACCAGACAGGAGAAGAAAGCCCGTCTCAAAATCAAGTTTATGCATGCTCCTGATCCTTTTATTTCTTTAGTGGTCACTTTCGATTTGATTACGCTGATTCATGACACACACACCATCACGGGCCGTGAAAGCGTTTCCATGGCAACCGTGTTTCAGAGGTGTCTGTCCAGAAAAGTAGAGGAGGGTTCAGAAATCTGCACACCTCATTTCCAGCAGAAAGAGAGAGCTCAACCATTCACAACAATGATGGCAAATGTACACTTCAGATGGGCTCTCGCAGATGACAAGCAATCACAGAGCTATCTGTCCAGCATAGTGCTGAGTAAAATAAGCATCATCTCAACCAGTATTCAACACCACCATCGCTTAATTGTCAATACAATCTCAACCGTCTTGATCTGAAGATGTCTAGTGACTGAATGAGTTGAGTTATCGTGGTCACGTTATATTGGCTCATGTAGAAATACATATTTGCATCTTTAAACATTGAAACATCTATGCATCTGGCAGCTAGTGTTCAGTGCATATATCTGATCAATGCAATGTGAAGTCTTTAATGTCTGTGCTTGGAGATCTTTTAACGGACTCGTTGTTCATTTGGTTCATTTGTTCAATGTTCCTCTTGTTCATACTCGTTAGGTTCGTCATGTCTATTGATGCTCAGCAAATATAGATTTTTGCGCTGATTTGAAGAGGTTTATTCAGCAAAGTGATTATAATGAACTGAAAAATAACTAGTTCACCCAGAAATGAAAATGCTGTTGTTAATTCACCATCATGTCTTTCCAAACCTTTGTAAGTTTCTTCTGTTGAACATAAAAGAAGATACTTTGAAGAATGTTGCCGGTAGCCATTGACTTCCATTGTGCTTTATTTATTTATTTATTTTCTCTACCCACACTGTGGGAGTCAATTGGGGACGTGCAACTGTTTGGCTACACATATCCCTCAAAATATCTCCCTTCACGTTCAACAGAAGAAACTCGTACAGGTTTGGAACAACAGGGTCATTAAATGATGACAGAACTTTCATTTTTGAGTGAACTACTGCATTCCTTGAAAGTGGCCATATTTTCATTGGTTCATAAGTTTTTAATTATTTATTATTTTTATTAATTTCATAAACATCAAAGGAATTTTCCCCTCCATTGATCAGTGATTTCAAACGATCAGTCCAATTGTAAATGAATTCAGACTAGTTTTATAAACCAGATCAAGCAGCACATTAGGAGTTTATTGAGGCAAAAGTCATAGTTAATGGTTTGTTAATAGTGAGAATAGGACCTTAAAATAAAGTGTGACCAAAAAGAGCAACTACACATTTTCCAGTTTACAGGACCTTTTGAGTCACAAATGCTAAGAAAAAATAATTCCTGGAAACTGCATAAAAATGCCTAAAACGTCTCTATCATCCATCTATCTATCTATCTATCTATCTATCTATCTATCTATCTATCTATCTATCTATCTATCTATCTATCTATCTATCTATCTATCTATCTATCTATCTATCTATCTAATCCATCTATCTATCTATCTATCTATCTATCTAATCCATCAATCCATCCATTCATCCATCCATCCATCCATCCATCCATCCATCCATCCATCCATCCAATCCATCCATCCATCCATCTATCTATCTATCTATCTAATCCATCAATCCATTTATCTATCTATCTATCTATCTATCTATCTATCTATCTATCTAATCCATCAATCCATCCATCCATCCATCCATCCATCCATCCATCATCCATCCATCCATCCATCCATCCATATCCATCAATCCATTCCATCCATCCATCCATCCATCCATCCATCCATCCATCTATCTATCTATCACTATAATTAATGGGTAAAATTGAGGGGAAATGCATTTAATAGAGACATCAGCAGCAGTATTGGCATTAATGACACTGGCCTTCATTAATAATAGGCTACTTAGTAAAAAGATGCCATTAGATGCATATTTAAAACACACCATCTTTATGTTCTACATTAAATTGGAGATTCAGTGTGAAATTATGACATTATAAATATATTAATATGCAATTAATCATGATTAATTGCAGAAAAAGACCTTTTTACTGTGAGTTTGGGCTTTTCGGTGAATTATGCCTTTGGTTGTTCGTTCTGTTTCTCACACAAAGCCATCGTATGACTTCTAGACATACAGATCACATTTATGGTGTTGTTGCTCCTATTTCGAGCTCAAAGTCTTAAGTACACATTCATCGAGTTTCTTGTTTTTGTGTTTCACATACTGGAACAACACGATGATGAGGAAACGATAACATTTTCATTGAGTCTACTCTTTCTTTTACAGTGCAACATAGAAAATAGCAAAATCCCACTTTGCCTTCTGTTGTTCCCAACAAACATCCAATGGTCACGGTGTCCTGGGGTTATTTTAACCAGTCGGGTCATTAACACAGGTGAAACAGTTACGCTTATTTGTTTACACACCATCTCGTTTCACCTGACCACAACTTTCATTGAAAAGCTTTTCACAATTAGCCTCTAATGGCCGTGCACCTGCGTAAATTACCTAACGATTACTCGGATTGCGTTAGTGCTTACATTAGCACCCCGAGAGTAAGTGCTGAATTAATGGCTAATGATGTCATAGGCCAGCTGGTCGGGAATTGTAGTAATTAGCTGGGCGATGTGTGTGGAGGTGAAGTTCAGGCAACTTTATGCCCTTTAACCTGCGGGTTTGGAGTGCGCTTTCATTAACATACCAACCTCAGATAGAAGAAACAGTACTGTAATATCAATATTTGGCTGGAGTTGGGACGGAGAGAGACGTGTTAATAACCTGTGGCCTAATGCAGACAGGACGGTTCGTAAGCTGTAAATGTAACGAGGATAATTCAGCACATGCACAAGTGAACATTGTATTTTATGGGTCTGGGTGTTTCAGGAGAGCCTGACTAATAAAGCATAACCGGTTTGTGCTTCCGTGAGGTGAACAAAAAAGCTTTGAGCCCACAGCAGCTGACCAATCACACGCCTCATGTCCTTATTCAGCTGATTGAGAGGATAAAGATGCTGGCTCTTTGACCCGTCTTACTCATAGAAAGAATGAGATTTCACATCAGGATTGAAGTCTTCGCTGCATGTCACTGGATCCGATCTCAGTGATTTGATTTAACGTACAGAACGAATACAGAGAAATATATCAGCATAAATGAACCAGGCCTTGTTTTCCATTGTGATACAGAGACCTGTTTCAAATAAAGTTGGAGGCCTCCAATGAGAAAAAAAGACAGACGAAAACATTGTAGTGCGACTGCAATTACTTTATTATCCCTGTTATATTTAACACTGTTTGTAAATGCATTCTATCTCTTTAACCAGAGCAATTGACCGAAAACAGCAGTCAATCTTTGTCACTCTCTCAGCTCCTCAGCTCAAATGAAATATTAAAACCGCCAGCAGGTGGCAGCAAATCATTGTCTTAATAAGTGAGCCACTGAATCATTTAGTCAAACGATTCTTTCAAAATGGCTGATTCATTTAGGGACAAAGCAAGTGAGTCATTCATAGAGTGATTCATTCAAAAATATGATTTCATTCAGTGACCAAACTGAAACTGTTTCTCGGAGATGCACAATGGCATTTGGAACAATTGTTTTTTTTGGCAAAATAGTGCAAAAACAGTCAATATATTGTGTCTAAAATGTAAGTCACTTAATATTAACTACTTGTTCATTGAACTGTTGTATGAAATCAATATTACATTTGCACACGTGCTGCTGATATTTAGGAAAACAGCACTCTTACTCATGTGGTAATGCTTATGAAGATTAAAAATTAACTCATACAGATTTTTTTTTTTGTACCAAATCTTGGATATTTGGGGCATTTTTATTACTTTTGGTGACATTTTTGCCTCAAGCTGCTATTGATTTCCTATGTTGTGTGCACAGTGTGGTGTTGAGAGGAGCCCAACCTGACAGACTACGTTGCATATTAACCCCAGTTTTTTTTATTATTATTTTTTTTATTACTGGTCAGAAAAATTGCAAGAAATTAAATATTATATAAGATGTATGCACACAAAGCAGTGAAATACAATATATTTATACATAAAGACACTTTTCTGACATCTTGAACATAAATGAATTACTGTATATGATGTCTTTATTAGCCTATTAAATTTAGTTTACTTATTTCTGGATCCCTAAATTGATTTTTATATTTAGTATCCACCTTGTTTTTAACTTGGGAGTGGGCACAGCTCTTTTTAACTTCCAGTGTCATTAGCAGCACAAAAAACTGTTATGATCTGCTTTGCTTAATACTGCAAACTGATATGTTATCATTTTTTTTTTTTATTTATTAAAATATTGTAATCATAAACACACTAGTTTGCATAGTGCTAATCATTTTACAGTCCACTGCATTTTGTTATTGTTCTGGTTATTTACCTGATGAATCAAAAGTCTCCGAATAGCTTACTTGCATGCTGAAAAATGCTCTTTTTACTGTTTGTATCACTCCACATGCCCATGTTTGTGTGTTTTAGACAGAGAATGTGAGTGTTTCACATGATTCAAGGGTTCAAGTCTGAGCATCAGTTTTTTACTGGTCATATTTTGTCTAAAATGTGCAGTATGTGACTCAATATCAACATCATGTTTACAGGATACAAGCTTCTATAAAACCAACATCATACTGGCAGCCATGCTGTGTTTAAACTTTTAGATAAATAATATATATATATAGCCAATTAATTGATATCAGATATAACACTTTATATTTCAGTGTCCGTATTGCATGTATAGCTTTCCTGTAGCTCAAATGGTAGAGCATGGCGCTAGCAACGCCAAGATCATGGGTTCGATTCCCAGGGAAAGCAAGCGCTGATAAAAATGTAAAAACTGTAACTTGAATGCAATGTAAGTCGCTTTGGATAAAAGCGTCTGCTAAATGCATAAATGTAAATGCATGTAAAAACAAATAATTAGCCAAAACACAAAGACCTGTTTCACATTGCATGCACAGGGGAAACAGCAGCTTAATTTCTGACATATCACACTGAGTGTTTCTTTTAATAATAGTACAACAGTTATGGGAGTGTGCCATTGAATTTCATACACTTGTGATCATTGTGAAATCTAATTTACATGAGGAGGGGGATCACATTTACACACAAATGGACATTAATCTGCACTGAACATAATCCAAACCCCAAAGTGTAGCTATAAACTGATTAAATTGTCTTGATTCAGTCAGCCAGACAGATTTTTTTTTTTTACAATATTTTATGTTGCTTTATAAAAGCTTATAATGTACAATATTGCATTGATAAATAGGCTTATAAACTAACTAAATAAATATGCACTGCTGTTTAATGTGTTGTAAAACAGGCCTGACAAGGTTTATTTATGCTTTTAATGCATTGCATAAGATTTAGTGTTATGTGCTCTAAAGTGCTCTAAAGAGTCCATGTGCTCTTTTATCATAATGCATGATTTATAAATTAATACATTTTGATGTTTGCATCACATTAGCAGCTTCATATGTTTGGCTTTTCTGACATGGTAAACTTGCTCGTTAGCGCACCCGGTACAGCATTGCACTTGTGATGTGAAGCGCTCGGGTACGAGTCCTGTCAAACACAAGTCAGGAGAAAAGAGCTCAAAGACTTGTAGAAGCAAGATAACATGTGTTTGTATCTCACGTTTGTCTATTTTAGCACTATCTGTTGGTTTAGTGTCAGGTTTAGTGGTGATTGATTTTCAAACACAAAGCACCATTTAGCGCCATTCAATAGACATTTAATTTTACTGATGTGATACTAAACAAATAGTGTAATAAAATGTTTCCTGATACACATTTATCTGTTCTGGCTAAAACTGAACACTCTTTAGCGCCACTCACTGGACATTTGATTTCATATCGTAATATCATTTTACAGAAATGTCACGAAGGACACATTTTTCCATAAAACTTCAAAAGGTGGACAAAGTCACAGCAGGAGATAGTTAATATGTACACCATCACAAAAACAATCCATTACAGTTCTGGATACGGTCAGTGAGGTAATGTCCATAAAAATGCTGTCAAGACTGCCAATTCTGCGCTTCAAATAAATAAATTAATGAACAGATTGGAGAGTGTAAAGGCTTTGGCAGTGACTATGCAATAAGTTTGTCCCTCAGTGATTTGCCAAGAAAAGACAAGGTTCACAGTCTATAAGTGACTTTCATTTATTGGAGCATCACATCAGGCCCTTGTTTTTGCTCTTTTAACCCATCTGAAATGCATGTCTTCATTATCGCCCTCTCAAATGTTCTTCAGCGATCAAATGTCTCTTTCGAGGATGGCAGTCTGTTCAAAATAATTCTGTTTTCCATCTACAGGCCATCAAAGTGAGAGATAAGCCCTTGATGAGCTGTAGAGTTGTGAAGAAATTATCGTAAGTAACGACTATGTTCTTGTCGTGATTACACACAATAGTCAACCTTTTGTTCAATTTCTCATACGCTGCTTCTCATAAAGGAAACTGATCTAATAGCTCCTCTATTATATCTGGAGTCATAAAGATCTGCTTTAGTTTGAGGAAAGGCATTCTTTTTTTATCCAATGTAGCATGAAATGAGCATGATATCTCTTCCCTCCGAGTGTGGAAAAGAGGATTCGATGTGAAAGGCCTAAATGGAAGCAGTTCTTTCTAATGCTCCATACTGACTGCAAGTGTCAGATGCTGTTAGGCGTTAGCGGCTCCTCAGCCATTAGCAGCAGCCGGTGCACCGCGCCGTACAGCTGGATCGGAGGTGGGAGGAACTGGCTCTAATAGGCTGGCATGGCATTGTTCTCTGTTGGAGTCGCACCACAGATGCACAGACCGGCAGAAATCGCAACACTGCGCCAAACACATATGCTGCTTTTGGAACATGGCATATTCAGGCCTGGACTCCCCCTGCTAACTTTAATGAGATAAAAAACACTTTCTTGTTGTCGAGTGCTTGTTCCTGTCAAAAGTACATGTGCTTGATTTGAAGTTGGTTTATTATCTACTGAAGTACCAAGCCATGTGGTTAGGGTTATATGTATATATTAGGGGTGGCACGGTGCATGTATTCGTCCCGAACCGTCACGGTACAGGCATCTCGGTTCGGTGCATGATGCCTTACGACGAATACAGGCAATTCACCCCCAATCCAGAAGGGGGCGCTGCAGCAGTGCAACACTGTTTAATAACCGCCAGCAAAAGGTAAACGCACGGCGAACGTAGTTCCAGGCACCGCATTACATGTCCATATCACTTTGCCAAATGATTTGCATTATTTCAAAGGTCCTTACAGCCTAAAACAGCAAAAGAACCAAAACCCACAACGACACTGGCCAAACAAATAAATATAGTAAACAAAAGGATAAAAACGACAGATCATATCCATGTTTTTGCCACAAAATTACGTTTTATTATCTACGGAAAGCAATACTCTCTCTCTCCCTCACAGAAGCAGTTTGCACACACGTTAACATAAGTGCTAATGTTGTTAGCGCTACTCTGACGATCTTATCAGTAACATAGTTTAACAACTTAAAAACTACATGACTTCTCACAAGTGAGGTAACAACAACGGCGCTGTTTGTCGTGACAAACCACCTCGGGTGTGCATTATTTTTCTAATAATTCAACGGCCCGTCGTCAATTATTCCTTACTTATTGCACTGATCTGCTGCACTACATTACGCAGTGCTTTGTTTGTTTTTAGGATGACAAAAGGTTTAAAATTACATTCTTAATCTGATCTGCCTCTGCCTCAAAATGACTGAGATGACCAATCAAATAAAATTAGGCGGGGCTTATGGTTTACAGAACAGAGTGCGAATTCTAGTGCAATGTGTTAATTTAGCGTTGAAAGAGAGTGATGTAAGAGAGAAGTATCAAAACATGTAATATTTGACAAGTGTTTTACACTGTTAAACCGGAATGTTAAACGACCAACAGTAATGTCCAGGGATGCAAACTACACTACTTTTTTGTCAAATATAGCATGGCCATTTTGAATTGAAAATATGGTATTGTTTATGTAATTCCTGACTGAATGTGACAAGACACAAAACGTTTTGTGTTTTTGATATATTATGCATACAAATAAACGTGCATGTGTGCATATTTAAAAATATTTGCAAACAAAATGATTATTTACTAACTATAATTAAACCTATTGTCTTCATAATTCTGTATCTTTATGGTTACATGGTCCCCAATAATAATAATAATAATACTTTGAGAAGTATATTTTAGTATGCAATAGTAATATGTTTCAGTCATAATTTAAACAGATTTTATTTTGTGGGTTTGTGGTGAAGATCTGTGAGTTTCAGTGTGTGTTTGATGGTAGTTGTGTGTAAAGCTGCTGAAGTGTCTCTCGGAGCAGCTCTGGAGATGAAGTTCATGTCTCATATATTGAGACGCAGACACTGAAAACACCGTGAGCATGACGTGTGTTTGAGTTTATCTATCAGACGAAACTAGACATGCTGTCATCTTCATTTCTGCTGCTAGACTAATCCATATCGAGTAAAATGTCTAGAGCTTATCATCGATACCACATACATTTTATTGTGATTTCAGTATGTTATTGTTTATCACTCAGCCCTAAGCATAAGCATATTGTACAGTAATGCATGCATGAGATTGCACAAACTCATACGAATTAGCCACCAATTCAGCAAAACCTAAAATAGTTATGACTGTGCTGAAACTTTAGGTACAAATACCTACACTGAAAAAAAAGGTGTAAGGTTTATTTTGAAAGTCCACACAAATAAACGACAAGTAACATTCAATTAAACAACATTTTAAGGTCTCTTCTTGTACAACGTACTTCAGTAATCTTTGTTCTGTTTACAAGTTTGAAAAATCATGTTTTTCAGTGATATGAAAACGAATGAGCTGGTTCTGTGCTGTTTGGCGTATTTGCAGGAGTATATTTTTATCTAGCGGCAGCAGACTTTCTATGTTAAATTGATTTGATTAGGCCATCTCTGTTCCAGGAAGAGCATTGTTTGCTGTGGCTAATTCTCTCCACTTAATGCCTGTCTCTTTTGCCTGCATCAGATCTCCAGCTCTCTAATACAACCGTCTCCCCCGTTGGGTTTTCTCATCATATTTGGTAGAGCACTCAATATGTTGTATTGACCTTCTGCGCACGGGCCCTCTGCACAAATGGATCAGATCGCTCTGGCTAAAAGCAAGCTAATTCCAAACACCATCGCATGCGTAAAAGTTTAATGAAGCTGCTGAACCGTACAATGAGAGAATAATCTGAAGCGCTGTGTGAAGGGAGCGCGTTCGTTTGCACGGCCGTGGCGTCCGGATAAGCGGCGAGGTAAAGGGGTCTTGCTGTAGACCTGTGTTTGCTAATGAATAAACCATAAAGCTCAGTCATACATCATCTTGTAATACACGATCAATGCTGTCTTTCGTGGAGGCCTGGCTTCTGAATATTTTATACCGATCAAAGTAGCCTGGAAAAAAAGTGATGACAGAGAGCAAAATCAAAGTATCTGACATCACACTAATTTATTGTAAGAAATGAATATGTGGTGATGAGAATAGCAGAAAGACTTTAAAGGAAGTGGCAGAGGTTTCATCAAAGCGATCTGACCTGGCTGATTATTCACATTTGTACTTTACTGCTATGTAACGTGTGGTTATGTATGCTTGGTTAGACTCTGAAGTAGGGTTTGGCGATATCTACCAAATTGGCATCGGACAGTGTCTACAGTGACATTGGGGGGGGGGTGTTTTTTGGGGGAAAACACCCCCCCCCCTATGTTTTTCACAGTTCAAGATCATATTTATTGAACTATGACTACGTTGATGAGAGTGATGTAGAAGTTTCACCATGAAGCTTACACTGGGATGTATAGGAGAGAAAACCTGTAGATAAGAGAAAGTATGTTATATATGATATGAGAACAGTTTAATAAAGTAATTTAATAAAAATATAATTATATTTTCAGAATGACATAATTTGTTTCTCAAACATAGTCAGTGGGGTAAAACGCCCCAGGGGGCAATGGGCAATTACTCTAGTTATTCTATTCTGAAGATCAAATCTTTTGTTCTTACATCAAATATATTCTAACTAGTTAGTTGAATCAAAATATTTGGACTTTATATTTAAAAATTACCTCAAGTTAGCATCAGGTAGCTAGTTAGCTAGCCAGTTAGCATCAGCTAACATTTTTTTTTCAAATAGGCTATTATAATTTTGTAATCCATAATTATTGATCATATTCTTTTTTTATTTTAAGCTATGTTTAAAGCAAATTGCTTTGTTTGACTGGGGGGGGGGGGGGCATTTTACCCCACCCATGGGGTCGTTAATTTTTGTTAAAAATTTAACAACATGAAAACTCTGGACATTTTTCATACTTGGTTTATAATTTATGTCAGTGTCACTAAAACTATGATAACTTTTCCGAACACATTTAACACGAATAAATTTACACAGTTCTTAAAGGGGGGCGTTTTCCCCCACTCTACCCTAACTCGTTCTACGGAGCCACTAAAGGGACATGGTTAGCCGCTTGCTAGCAGTAGCCTGTTACATTACAGTACATCAAATTTCACTTTCCACATAAAGACAGTAACACCGTGTCCTAGCTACATGTGACGCCGCAATAAAAGGTATCTTTTCCATGTTAATCTGAGTTTTTGTCCTAACTAGCCGCGACGGCAACACGCAAAATTTCTATTTTAGAAACGGTTTCTATTTCCGCTACGTCGCGGCTGACACAGGAAACACGGGACGCCATCTTTATAAAATACAGCAAGCAGTAGGTGTAGTAAGGGAATCAAAAAGAAGTACCAAACAGGAAAATATATTAACAAGAATAAGAGTTGGTCACACTATGTTGAATACAACTTTAAAATGAATAAATAAACATCCAACAGGGTTATGTGAGCAGTGTGGATTGAATGAATGAATTGGGTATACTTTGGTCCACACTCCAACACAGCAGGTGGCAATAATGCATCTTAATGTTGGTGCTACCCGCCATAAAATGAAAAAGAAGAAAATAAGAAGACGTCGCGGCTGGAACAACAACATACAAACTATATGACAGTGATAATCTCAGGTGATTATGTGCTCTACTCAAAGTTAAACGTGTCTAATGTTTGAATATCATATTACAAGACATTTATAGCCATACTGAAGGCAACAACAATATATAAAAAATAAATTAAAGCAAGCATGTACATTAAAACTGTGAACTCATTGCAAACCAACAAGTGTATTCCATAACAAAGATGGTATCAGTCACTCAGTATGTACATTTAATAATGTTAAAAAGGTTTGAAATGTATGAATTAGATTATAAACTTATCCATTTAGTTGTGAATGCAGATGGCTTCCAGAGAGGCTCCGCCCACACATGCTTCTGATTGGCTGTGATATTGGATTGATTCTGTCGCGTCGAGTCTGGTGTGGACACGCAAATTGCTTGTCGCTGGAATCTTGTCGCGTCGCGTGTTGTTAGGACACGGTGTAAGGACAGGTGACTGAGGACGATGGTGAATATGATTTGCAGATCCTGAGCACCTCTGACAAACATCTAATCAGTACTGCTGCTCCGTAGTATAGAGTATGTGTGATCGCAAATCTCGAAAGTGAAAGTAAAAAGAGAGCACGCATTCAAAAGCGGTTTCAATGCCCTGCATATTAATAGCGGCTCTCTGATGCCCACAATTTATATACAGTATAATTACCCAATGATATAACTGCGAGAGAACGTATATATTTTTAGTAAAGTATATATATATTTCTTAACATCTCGTATTTATTCCCTTCCGTAGTACACGTAATTTTCTTTCCGAACACGGTATTGGGATGCGCTGGATTGCGGGAGAGGGGGGGTTCACAATGCCGGCTCAACATTGTGATGTCTATCAGCTATCGGCGATGGACGATAGCTTCATCTATTGGCCCAACCCTACTCTGAATTGTACAATATTAGATTAGATTAGATTACTGTCAGTCCTGTGTCCCCATGTCTTGTGTTTCCCTCCCTCTTGTGCCCATATTTGGTTAGTTCCTGTTCCTGTCCCCGTTTAGGTTATGAGTTGATTAGTTCCCAGCCGTGTGTCTTTAATTATCTAGTTGTTCCTCGTTTAGTTCCCTTACTTAAGCCCTGTGGTTCCCTGTCTCTAATGTCCGGTATTGTTTGTCTAAACCCTGTGATCTATGGTTCCTGTGTTCACTTCAATAAAAGGTATTCCTTTGAAGAACTCCTTGTCTCCTCGTTCCCTTGCTCCGACGCCTTGTGACAATTACATTAGATTCAACTTTATTGTCATTATGCAGAGTACAAGTACACTAAAAAATGCTGGGTTAAAAACAACCCAACTTGGGTTATTTGGCAACCCAGTGCTGGGTAAATATTGGACAGAACACATGCTGGGTTATTTTGACCCAGTGGTTGGGTTAAATGTTTTTACCAAACATGCTGTTTTTTTATTTAAGTTAACTAATGTTTAAAAAGTATTATATTGCTGGCTTAAAATGGGCTGGAAATTAATAATCACACACAGAATTACTAGAGGCAACAGCAGAAATCAAAATATAAACATGTATTATTAAGCAAGAACACCCATGGACAAAATACAAGACAAATTTAATTAATTTGGGTGAATACAGCATAGTTTACAATACTGCATACATAAAATGTAACATTTAAAAGTAGCATTTTAATTTAAATGTATTAAACCGTTCTCTGTAATGACTTTTCACCGAAATAGCGCTAATTCTTGTGCTGGTGTGTCACTGATATCTGAGCCGGTGAAGGACTGCTGTTGAACTTTAGACCGCGGCCTCGAGTTTCACTCGTAGCTGAGAGATCCCGCGACCGACTCCACTACCTGCCCATAAACAAACAGCACTGAGATTAGAGAACATATTTAACATCAAATTAAATTAAATTCAGTATTATAAGGAATAAAATCAGTTTATGTTACATAAGGCAAAAGCATCCATCATGACCGCTGCTGATGCAGCTGCATTTATTTATATGAATTGCATAAAGTTTCCATGCATTTGTTTTACAAAGTTTTAACATAAACTAATAAACTTAATGTGATGCATATGTGTCACTCATAAATGAAACAGATTTGATTTCTGCACTCAAGAAGAAGTAGAAGAAAAAAAAACATGATATAGTTTATTATTAACTTTTATTTTTATTTAAATAATCATATTTTAAAATGCATTCATTCAAATTCCTTCGTAGCATAAATCTAAACATTCAGTTTAAATATATGTATTTTATTCAGTTTAAAAGAACATGGTTACAATTTGGCTAGCGTGTGGAACAAGCAATATTCAATTAATTAAAATGTATGAGATTGAAACAACTTAGATTTATTAATGATAAATGTATCCTGTAATCCTGATAAATGTAATCCTGGTTATTGTGTATTATAAATGTAATGTAAATTTAAATGCAGTTTATTACTACTATTACAGAAATCTGACCTGTTTCATTTGTGTATGACTGACAAATATTCATCGTATTAAGTTTATGATGTTGTCTGTGTCTGTGTGTGTAATCCAAATGGATTGCAATTTTATACACAATTCATATACATAAATGTTGAAATTACATTAGTTTTTTTATATATATATGTATATTCAGATAATTTATGGCTGCATATACGTCATATACGTTTGAATGTTGTCATTTTATGTAATTGAATGTTTATTCTGAGTTTAGTTTTAGCCTTTAACAATGTATAGAATGCTGCAAATAATATATATTTCCTAATTTTTCCTCATAAACAACTCCTCGTATTTTTCCTCATAAAAAAGAATGAAGCTGTTGCCATGCATGATAGTATTTATTTTTTACCTTCATGAATATATATATTTTTTTCTTATACAGTTGTAAGCCATTTAATACTAGAATAAAAACAAAATGATTTGTCTTATTTTACAGTAAAGACATCTAAAAAAAATCTTAAGTCTAGATGCATTTACTTGTGTATTAGCAAGTGTTTTCACTCATTTATCACTTATTTATACTTATTATTTATACTTATTTACCTGCCACTGTTGAAGTAATTTAAAGTGTTTAAATTACACTACTTACTTTGAGTATTATCTGTAAGGTAATACGTTTTAAAACAGATCGAGAATTACTGCAACCTTCAACTGGTCCAAGTCTAAGAAAGACCTTTTTAAAATTCATAAAAAAAATAATTGCATCATATGTATGTCTGGATATAATAGTCATCAAATACACTAAATATATTTAATTAATCTCTGGATATAATAATCATAAATATAGGCCTATTTAATTAATCTTGCATATTATAAATATGATAAAATCAACCAATGAATTCCTATGAATATCTCTAAAGTTGTACATATGCAAAAGATGTACGTTTTAAAGCATCAATCATATTAGCATCTAACGAAACGCACAAAGTGTGCTTGAACCCCACTTTACATATGAATACTTATGAATATTAATGAGATCCTGCCATGACAGTGGATGAATATACTTCAAAATTATTTTTTTTGACTACGTTTCTCATGCTTTTAAATCACACTTTTATTTCAAGCTCTGACCTTGAAACGAGAGGAAAGAGTGAGAGAACATGCATGGGCGATGTTTTGATCTGCTCTTCTCCTGCAGCAAAACACAGTAAATGACACGAAAGTGCTCATCAGTTCTGAACGAATGACACGATTTGATCAGCAGCGTCGTCACACGAGTCTGTGATGAATCTGTCTTTTAAAATGTGTCATAAAATCCTCCATTAGGAACAGTCACTGTCCACAGGGAAATCACTTACAGAGCGACCATGCTTTTAACTATATTGATGTGCCAGCGGAGGCCAGATCGCCCGCAATTAACATGATATCATATTACCAGATTAATGCTGCATTTCAGACCCGATGCGAAGCCGCTTCTGCTCGCAGCATGCTAACATCATTACGATAAACACATAAGAGAAGGCCGGTGATATAAGCGTCCTCTTTCTCGCTCAAGGTCATCGCGGTTGCGTTGTGTACAGTCCTGTCTCTTTCCAAGGCTGCTGGAAATTGAAAGCATTAGGAAACGATTCCTCACTCCGGAGGAAATAGGCTTAGGCTGCTGGCTGTCATCGCAGGCAAGCGCAGATTGACATTTGGGTTTATTTTGGAACGGAGCGAGTCTGAGGTTATCACAGAGAATCCATTTAGTGCATCTTCAGCTCACTCTGCTCTAAAAAGCAATATTCTTCTAAAAGAGAAAGACTAGTTGAAGCAAAACAGCCAGCAATCGTCTCAGATTGGCTGTTTTTTTCCTGAATGGTACACCTACATTTGTGCGTATACTGTATACAGTCCAGAATTAACTCAATGACACAGCAGTGGTGAGAGAATCAACATTTACAGTGGTGGCAACACCTGACAGATCTGAAAATATTAACCTTTTTTGCCTCCAAAACATGATTTCATTTCATAATGTTCATGAAACATGCAGATGGTTGCTCTGAGCACAACAAATATCAGATGAAGTAAGTCGTACTGTTTTTGTCCACCGTTTGCAGCAATTACAGAAACACATCTCTCTGGCATAGTGTCAGTATATTTCCTTCAACACTAATGTTATCACATGCCTTCTGTAACTCGAGCCAAAGGCTTTCCTTTGAATGTACAATAGATCTGTCCAGTTTATTTTCCAACTCATCCCCAAATTTGCTGGATGGGGTTGAGGTCTGGACTTTGAGGGGCTGGTCCATCATTTTCAGTGTTCCAGCAGATTCCTTCCATCGCAGTAATAGTTAGTTTTATGGGTATTGTAATGGCCAATTCAACAAAAACAACTCAAACCTCTTAAATATGCCAAGCGTTCTAACAATTTTGGCCACCACTGTACTTTCCCGCTGGCCATGTCCTTAGGATGATGGGATTGCTTAGCTGTTTTTCCTCAAGTGTCGCTTGCAGCATCATATTCAAGATCATCAAATCTCTCTGATACTGCATCTATCACAAGAACACCAGTGCACTTTGTGATTTAGTTCCTCATATTTCTGTTTTGGTTTAAACCAGTAGTTGGCTTCCATATATGTGTCACAACAGAGTTCAGGAGAAAAAAAAAACAGACATCACAGACGGTCCTGAACTGTTTAAAATGAGAAATAAAGTCATGATGTCAGATATAAAGTCAGTTACAATGTGACGTGATGTATCGTGATTATGATATAAAAAGTCACACTGTGATGCATGAAGTCACGGTTATGAGAAATGCATTTAGATTATGGGTCATAAAGTCACATTGTAAGATATAACGCCACAACTGAAAGACATAAAGTTGTATTTTTGACATACTATTGTAGTTTTATTAATATTTTAAATTAGTGCTTATTTTTCTATTTTCATTTTAATTAAGTTTGTCATTTTGTTGTGTTTACATCATTTTATTAGTTTTTTTATGTGTCTATACAGTTTTTATTATTTTATTTTAGTACATTAAGTTGAAGTTATGAGAAATAATCACATTGTGATATATAATGCTACAGTTGGGACATATGAATAGATACAAAGTAGCCATTTCGAGAGAGACATACTGTATCACTTTTATACACATTTTACACTAAGGAAAAAGGTGTTAGAGTCAGATTATTGATCTTACATTTCATCTGATACCATATACACTACCATTTTTTTTTTTTGAAAGAAATGAATACTTTTATTCAGAATGAATGCATTAAATTAATCACAAGTGACAGTAAAGACATTTATAATGTTCCAAAAGATTTATTTTTCTAATAAATGCTGTTCTTTTGAACTTTCTATTCATCTGTGAATCCTGAAAAATAAAATGCATCATGGTTTCCACAAAAATATTGTGCAGCACGACAACTGTTTTCAACATTAATAATAATCAGAAATGTTTCTTGAGCAGCAAATCAGCATATTATTATGATTTCTGAAGATCATGTGACACTGAAGACTGCAGTAATGATGCTGAAAATACAGCTTTGATCACAGAAATAAATTACAGTTTAAAAATATATTTATATAGAAAACAGCTATTTTAAATTATAATATTTTTTAGAATTTTTACTGTATTTTTGATCAAATAAATGCAGCCTTGGTGAGCAGACGAGACTTCTTTCAAAAACATTAACAAATCTTATGACCCCAAACTTTTTAATGTAACGTTGCAATTCCTTGCTAACCAGTAACTCTTTTATATATACTGTATATTAACCAGGCCGTTTTTGTGTGAAGAAGCCATGGTATCAGTATCGTGTCTTGGTGTGAGTTATAGTAAACTACAACTCTATTAACCGCCCCTCTTTTAGTTAATGAACTCCATTAGTATGCGCTAAGGAAGAAAACAACAAGGCAATGTTTAATCAATTATAATCGCTTCATCACGTCAGCCTCGGCGTCTGCTCTGGTGTGTGCGGCTGCACGTCCGATTGTGCTCCGAACCCATTTAGCTGTTAACACACTCCATAGTTTCTCAGATGCACCGTTTGCAACTTTCTGTGCTCATACTGAAAATCAGGCCACGCATCAGCAGCAGTGATGAATAGACTCGTGAAATTACAGCACAGCAATAAACTGGATTATCTTCACAGTACGAGCACAATGCACATGTTGTATGACTATATGCATGAGCACATGCACTAAAGGGGTCGTGTCATTCATCTCATTTTCATTTTGAGTTAAGAGTTTCAGTGCACTCTGAACATACTGTACTCTCTAGCCATGTAATGGAAACAATATGATTTTTAAATGTTTTTAATGAAGTCTCGTCTGCTCACCAAGGCTGCATTTATTTGACCAAAAATACAGTAATATTTTAAAATATGATTGCAATTTGAAATAACTACTTTCTATTAAAATCTACTGTAAAATGTAATTTATTCCTGTGATGCATATCTGCATTTTCAGAAGCCATCACTCCAGTCTTCAGTGTGCGTATATATATATGTATGTATATATAGAAAGATAGATTGATAGCATTTTACCATATTATAATAGGTTACCTATGGCAGATGCCATTTGATTTCTGTGACTCCATTGCATTAGATGACATCTACACTCAAAATCATATTTTGGCCCAAATTTAAGATTTATATGTTTGAATTGCTTATTTTACCATCCATTTGGATTACAAAGTTTTAGTATAAACAAACAGATAAACTAAACATGATGCATATGTGTTGGTCAGAATTTCAATTTCAATTAATGCATGGAATCCCTTTTTTTAATCAAAATTAATTTTTCCCCCACTTAGTCAGCAAAAATCTGTTAATTGTGGGAAAAAATAAGTATTTGAGTTAAAAAGAATGAATATGGATAAAATACGGCTTGCTGTTGAACAAGCAATATCCTTTTAGTTACAGTTTTTTGTTTTTTTCAGCTGCTTACACACATTTTCAAAACTTTGCCTCTTTTTTTTCAAAACTTTACACACAAATCCAAGAATTGCACACAAAATGCTAAACACCTCACATCTCTTGCAAAATGAAGCACTGCATTCAAAATATCACAAACACATCTCAAAAGCAAACATTTGCAAACACCTTTGCCATAATAATTCCTGTTAGATTTTTGTGTTGCATAGAGAATCATGTGTTGTGTTTAGCAAAAAGTGTTTTATGAAATTGAAAACTGAGTCAAAGACAGAATTAGTGTATGGTTCTGCAGATTTGCTGTGCTTCTGCTGTTTGAGAGTCAGCTTTCAGAAACTGTGTGACAAGTGAAGATTTGGTGTGTAAGCAGCTGAAAAAAACTGTAAAATATGTGAGATGGGATGCAAAATTATTGACGATAAATAATATATAAATCTAGTTATTGGTTATAGAAATCTGAGCTGTTTAATTGATGTATGACTGAGAAACATGCATCACATTAAGTTTATGGCTGTCTAAAAATTCTAATTTTTTTCTTTCAGTTGTAAATAAAGCAAATATTATTGGAGTATGTTTTACAAGAAAATACTATTTCTGTTTTTCTACTGTAAAACGTCATGTTTAATTCACTTGCCATTTCTTTGTAGTTGTTTATTACATTTACGTGCAATTTCTGAGTGAAAATTGTTTTTACAATTTTTAAATACAGTTATGAGTGTATGTGTGGAAATATTACATGCAGTTCAAATACAAACATCTAAAGCTTATGCCTTAATATATCCGGTGCATATATTTAAGCCTAAATACATCACACCAAAAATAAAATAAAAATATTTAAGCCTTAATACAGCATCAATCTTACTTTTAGACTTTAATATATCAGGTGAAAATCCTTTATGGCTTGAGCAAAGATGGCAGATTTGTAAGTGCGCACATCTTTGGATACACTACCATTTGTGCACATTTTCATCTTGCATCCTTCGTTACACTACATTTACAACGTTTAATCTTTTCAGGAGGGAGCACTCATGCTAAAGTGAACATGAAATATAACTTCTTAAAGTACGTGGCCATGTAATGACTGTAATTGTTCCTCCCTTGAGATCGTCATCTTCATGCTAAATGCTGTTTTCTTTATTAGCGGTTGTATTTCCCTAATTTGTTTACAAGATTTTCCCTTGTGCTCGTATTCTGTGACTTGTGTAATGTACCAACAGGCCACCGTACCCCTACTGACTTTAATTATTTGCTTATTTAGCTGCAGCTGATGTAGAACAAAAGCGAGATGACACCAAACATCACAACCCATTTCCTTAAAATTATACACGCTTCTCTGCAACTAAAGGGATTTGCCTCACAATGGCAGAGATAAAAAGGATCCATTAATGATTTTTTGCTAAGTTAATTAAAATCAAGAGGATTAAGCACAAGAAACACTTGTTGAGCTATAAACAGGAATCGTCTTCCAATAGGCCGACTTATGGAGAGGCTTCACGTTCGGATGCGAGTAAAGAGAGGCTGATGTGAACATGTGCATGAACACCACTGATCTTCACATGATTGCTGTTTCATCGATCTGCTCTTTTCTCAAAGATGAGGCTCGTGGAGGAGGAAGATGCCGCAGCTGCAGGGGTGTGTGATATTTATCAATTGTTGTTTTAATGATATGCAAGCTGACATTATCAAGCATGAATGAGTATATGCAAAAAACAAACAAAAACACGTCTTGAGAGTCCAAAAGCATTCACTGTGTGATGAAGCCTATTAGAATGCAGTTAAAATGTCCCTATAATTCAAGTTATCAAAGCAAAAAAATATCCCTGCATGGCCTTTTTTGTGCCATTTTACTGAATATTAGCATGCGAGCTTGATTCCGAATGTGATATTAATTTTCAGTGCTTGGCAGATTACTTTAAAAAATGTACTCCATTACTGATTCCAAATTGCATGGAAAAAATTGCAGTTAGTAACGCAATCCATTACATTACACATTTAAGGTAATATAATCCGACTACTTTTAGATTACTTTTGACCTAACTTGCTTATCACATTGATGTAAATAGGATAATCTTGTACCCAGTGCCGATCCTAGGCTTCTGGGGGCCCTACGCAAAACTGTGTCGCCGGCCGGGGGGGGGGTGTTGAGGAATGGATGAAACGTATTTGTCTGTGTTACACTCCGTCTCGAATCGCGCCCGCGGAAGGCGCTCGAGAAACAGTATCTCTTCGCGGTAAGCTTTCAACTAGTTTTATTTATTTATTTATTTTAAACAAGAGACTGTATGACATTCACGTTACAAGATTTTTACATAGAGAGCGTGACAGAGCAACGCATTAAAATAAATGATCATTCATGTTTTCACAACAGCTGGCCAAATTCAAAATCGAAACTAAAATTAAAACATCTTTGAGAGCAAGGGGGCCCCCTGGTGTTTCGGGGGCCCTAAGCAGCGTGCGTATTCTGTGCATAGGGAGGATCGGCTCTGCTTGTACCATACTGATATAAAAATACAAAGAGAAAGAAGATATGTTCCTGTCATTGTTATTAACATGAAGTGCATTAAAATTACATCATTGTTTCCCAAACTGGGGTTCGTAAAGGAACTGCAGGGGGTTTGTGAGTTTAATGAAAAGATAAACTAATTAAATTGTAAAAAAAAAAAAGTAGCAATAACAACAATCAAAATAAAACATTCACTAAATATATGCTGTATGTATATATATATAACATTTGTTCAGCTGCAAGTCATGTGATCTTTACTTAATGTCAGAGAACCTTGAACATGCAAATGAGTTTCTTAATTATTAACTTGTTATCTTAAAATCTCAGGAGGACTTCAAGTACATATACTAGGTGAAAATAGAAAATTTAGATTATTAAAAAGAACAATTAGGGAGAATCAATAAATTATGAATAATTTATTGCTATTGTGTGAATATGTAATCATGTAATCAGCAAAGAAGTAACTGCAGTCTGATCATGAGTATTTTAAAATGCATTATAATCTAATTACAAGTGCTTATTTTTTGGGGGGAATCTGATTATATATTAGAGATTACATGTAATCAGTAACTACCCAGCACTGTTAATGTTATACAGTAGTTCAAAAAACAAGAAGTTAATACTGAGTGAGTTATATTTTTGGCACAATGATTTAATGATCCATTCATAAAGACAGTCACTAATGCTGTGCATACTCATACTACGCCCTTATATACTGTATGTACTCTTTTTGCAAAGAAAATAACTCACTTTTGAGTGTGTAGAAGATAAGTAGCAAGCTTTGTGACACTATCACGTCATACAATTGCGACTTTAATGGATGCTCTGTCGCATAGTTACACATAAACTGGCCTGCCATTCATCTCGTCACAGTTAACATTCAAAGTCGTCGTCGGATTGGTTAGATTATACAGTATTTCCGGGAGACGTGTGTGTCACGTTCTTTAACGTTCCGCCTGGAAACAAAGATGCCGTGGCGCCAAACCTCCTCACGAAAGAAGAAAGCCATCGTGTTTATAACTCCGCTTGTCAGGATCAACTAAACGCTGGATTTTCAAAAGTATGTGAAAAATTTAAAGTTCGCGGCATAGAATCTGTAAAATATGTCAGAGAGTTTTACACATCAGTCTGTTATTGTGGCGACATTTTCACGCCCGAAACATGACGCGGCACAAAACGAAACATGATTGGTTGCTTTACCTGTCAGTCATATGGCCTCTTGGGGGCGGGGCTTGGCCATTCAAAGCGGCCACAGTTCCCAGACATTCTGCCATCAGTCTGAAGGTATGTCTACGCGAGACTAAGTAAATGATGACACAATTTAATATTCTTGGGTGAACTATCCCTTTATTTATTATAATATTTTTTTTAAATGAAATAATACTTTAATAACACATAAATAATACACTACAAACCATAAAACTGCCAGCAGGTGGCGGTAAATGTCTTTATGAGTAATTCATTCATTCATTCGATTCGTTCAAACTGCTGATTCATTCAGGAATTCAGTGAACGGCTCTCTTTATGAATGGGTCTTTGAATCATTGATTCACACGATTCGTTCAAAACGCAGATTCATTCAGAAACTAAACACCGCTGTGTATGCTGTTTAATGGCTTTTGATTATTTTTGTGTCCACACATGTTATTATTCAGTACTCATATTAAATTAGATAAATATCTTGATTTATGGATTAAATTTTTTTTTTTTATAACCCTATTACTTTTAAATTTACTTTTAAAAAAAGTCATACTATTGCTTCACGAAGTTAATGTTAATGCGTTTACAACTGAACACATTAAAACAATTACATTGGATTAATATTAGCCTTTCAAATGACCATGATTATTAGTAACTCAAACCCCTTTTCAAACCTGCGTCTGCTTACTATCGGTCACACACATAGTTTTTTACTCTTAATTGTTCGGCTGTCCCAGATAGTGCCAAACACCTCCCCAATCAGAAATCGCCGCGATTGCTTCACGAGCCAGTCTTTCGTCTGGGACAGCCGATCGTGCAGTAAATCGGGCTTTAAACACTTTAAAGTGTAGTCGAAGTTCTGAATCCTTCAAGAGACCGAATGGAGTGCAAATGGAAAAAGAAAACAGATATTAGCCATTAGTGGTGTCTTAGTGTGCTACAGATCCAGTTTTCCTGCTTCAAAATGTCAATGCACTTCAAAATGCGAACCTGTAGACCATATTAAAAATATTTTTTTTCTTTTGTCAGTGGGAATTGAATGAATATGAATATGAATGCTGCAAGCATTCAACAAGCATGCACACAATTTTAATCCACAATTATTCTTATTCTTTAGAATCTTTGGTTGAATGATTCAATGAATACTTTTTGCTGCCACCTACTGGTTGGATGGATATTTATTTATCCATGACAGTCTAAACAACACACACACCAGCACAAAAACTAAATCCCATATTGATATATCATTTTTTTGTCAATGGCATCCCGTGGCCACTGGAATCATCCTCACACAGGTTTGACTCTCAGTCTGGATCCAGCCCCTTAATAACATGAAGCAGAGATGACCAAACACCTGAGAAGAGATATGCCAAACCCTCAGACAAATACAGAATTATATGTGGTGTCTTAAATTATATGTGCCATTATTGTGTCTACAGTTAAATATATTATTAGTTTCTAAGTTGTAATATATCAATATATTGTTTCAGAAACTATAATTTCCTGCTAAAGTGCTTCAAACTTGATCATAAACTTACGCTATACAAATAAACTTGAATTGAAGTGGGAATTGTGGCTCAGTCACACCTTCATGTCATTTCATTATGAATGCTAAAATTGTAATTATCTTCTTCTATTGTTGTTTTGTCAAGACATTTATTTCTGAAGTGCTTTATACAATACAGATTGTTTCAAAGCAGCTTCACGGTAATAAACAGGAAAATAACAGTATTAATGTTACAAAGTTCTTCGATTATGAAATGAATCAGCTCTACAGAAGACAATAGAATCATTATGCAGCTCACTTTAGTTCAGTGTTTATTCAATTTAGTTCAATGATAGTGTCAGTGTTGCAAAGTTCATTTGTTATGAAACAAACTCAGAAAAAACAGCTCTACAGAATCCAGTGTTATTATGCAGCTCAACTCAGTTCAGTTCAAATCATGGACCGAGCATAAGTTCATCAAATTATGAAACATTTTATCATTGTTTAGAATTGGCTTCCTTTTCAATTCATGAGTGGAAATTTGAATTGGCAACACTGGATGTTGAATTTGCATTTGAATCAGAATTTATTAAATTGTAATTTAGCTACATATATTAATATAAATACATGCTCGGTTTTCTTTTCATTTATTTGAACAACATCTAGATGTGAAAATGCTAAATATAAATATAATAATGATTAGGCATAATTATGCCTAATTTATAACAAGATGTTAATACAATAACACTTAAGACTCTGTGTCTATATGAGAGACGCGTTTAGTGGGCTGTATGTTTCTATTGCTATCATGACATTCTTGAAAAACATCCTACAAATACATGTACAGTAATTGCTCTTTAGTACAATGTTTAACAGTAGTGTATTTTTCAGTGTACTGACTCAGATTAATTTCTGAATGATGCACAATCATCTGAGGAACAAAGCAAACTTGCTCTCGCTCTTTATTCTTCCTACAAACATTCTCTAAATCTCCATTGAGTTTCATCATTTGACTGATGGCTATCATTTGTCAACTACCTTATTATTTTGTCCTCTTCTCAAGGCACATTTGATGTTTCTCTAAAAGTACATAATTCAAAAGACATTTCCCACCTGGCATCATGCTGTCACACGGATAAGGGTTAAAAACCGGGAGCATGTGGCTGTGCCGTAGGGGACAGCGGCTCTGACTGATTGATACTCTCGATTGATTTTGCATTTGTTAACACAAGGAGACAGACAGATCTAGATGATCAACACACCGGCTTTTTATTGGCATTTATATATCAGATACTTCAAACAGTTAGACTTTACCTATCAATCCATCCATCCATCCATCCATTTAATAATGTAAAGAACCTTTCTCACTATAAAGAACCTTTTATGTGAGGGAAAGGTTCTATGTCTCATGGCATAAACATACCTGGGGGCACTTTTTAGCGAGACCGTTTTTACGCACCTTACTGCACGTTTCGCCGCAGTTTCAAAGAGAAATGTCCAGTGAGTGGTGCTAAAACACACGTTCAATATGTAAACAGATGTAAAGCAGATGTAAAGCAGGCAATGGGAGAACTTTATAACACTCTGAGTCCGCTACAGACAGCCCATCCTGATGCATTTCAAATTGTTGCTGGGGATTTTAACAAGGCTAAACTTAAGTCTGTTTTACCTCATTTTTACCAGCATGTTACATGTGCAACAAGAGGGAATAATACACTGGATCATTTATACACAAATATTAAGAATGCATACATTGCAGCCCCTTTACCTCACATTGGCAGCTCTGATCACCTGACTATTCTGTTGAAACCTGCATACAGGTCCAGAGTGAGACAAGAGCCACCAGTAGTCAAAGATATTAGAGTGTGGCCACAAAAGGCAATTCCATCTTTACAGGGCTGCTTTGAGTGTACACAATGAAGCATCTTCAAGGAGGCAGCAACATCTGGGGGCTGTGTCAACCTAGAGGAATATACAGTGTTGGGATTTATTAGTAAATGTATTGATGACGTCACTGTTACAAAAACTGTCAAGCTGCGTTCTACTGATAAGCCTTGGTTTACATCAAAGGTTCGCTCATTGCTGAGGCATCGTGATGCTGCATTTAGATCTGGTGACACTGAAGCATATAAGATAGCAAGGAACAACCTAAAAAGAGGAATCAGAGAGGCAAAAAGAGCTTATGGGGAAAAGTTGTCAAGTAATTTTACTGACACCAAGGACACAAGGCGCTTATGGCAGGGATTTCGGACAGTAACAGGCTACAAGCCTACTGTACAGGTGACTGACAATGACCCCTCCCTACCAGATAACCCAGACCTTTTTTTCTCGGTTTGAGATCACAGACAACAGAGCAGCACAAAGGCAGGCACTGCCTCTCACCAACCAAGTACTTACCAGCTGACGGCAGACAACGTGAAGAGGGTTTTTTCTAACATCAACCCCCGGAAGGCTGCTGGTCCAGATCATATTCCAGGTTGTGTGTTGAAGGAATGTTCAGAACAGTTGAAGGATGTCTTTACGGACATATTTAACATCTCTCTTAGCCAAGCCAGAGTGCCTATCAGTTTTAAAAGTGCCACTATAATACCCTTGCCCAAGACGCCAAATCCAGTTTCCATGAATGACTACCGTCCGGTAGCATTGACCCCGATAGCTATGAAATGTTTTGAGAAGCTTGTCATGAATCATATGAAGTCATGCCTCCCAACTAGTTTGGACCCATTACAATTTGCATATAAAGCGAACCGGTCTACGGAGGATGCCTTATCCACTCTGCTCCACCTCACTTTGACACACCTGGAAAATAGGAACACTTATGCCAGAATCTTGTTAATTGATTTTAGCTCTGTATTTAATACAATCTTGCCACAACAGCTTATTGAAAAGTTGTTGTTGCTGGGTGTGGATCCTGGCATATGCAGATGGATTTTGGACTTTTTGACTGAGAGACGGCAGACAGTCCGATTGGGCAGCACAACATCTAAGATGATTACAGTGAGCACAGGATCACCACAAGGGTGTGTACTGAGCCCTTTACTGTTTACGTTGCTAACGCATGACTGTTCTGCGAGTTTCAGTACTAATCATATCATAAAGTTTGCGGACGACACCACAGTTGTTGGCTTCATCACTAACAACGATGAGTCTGCATATAGACGGGAGGTGGCTCAGTCAACAGTGTGGTGCAAAATACACAACCTTTCCCTTAACACCAATAAGACCAAGGAGATGGTTGTCGACACCATCTCCCACTGACCATTAATGGTCATGAGGTAGAGATGGTACATAGTGTCAAGTTCCTGGGGGTCCATCTAACGGATGAGTTGACCTCCAGTGACAACACCAATGCTGTCATCAAGAAGGCCCAACAGCGACTTTACTCTCTCCGCAGACTGAGGAAGGTGGATCTTCCTATCCCAGCCATGATTATGTTCTATAGAGGCACTATTGAAAGCATGCTCACTTACTGTATCTCTTCCTGGTTTGGTAATAGCACAGCAGATGAGAGACATAACTGAATTAGATAGTAAGGACTGCTGAAAAAAATATTGGTGTCTCATTGCCGTGTTTGCAGGACATCTACACTGAACGTTGCATGCACAGAGCAAATGGCATTATAAAGGACTCCACTCATTTCTTTCATGGCATGTTCACATTCCTGCAGTCTGGTAAAAGATACAGAAGTATCAGATCAAGGACTTCTAGGCTGTTAAACAGCTTTTTTCCTACAGCTATCAGACTGCTTAACTCAAGAATGTGAACTGCACTTAAAAGACTGTACTTTTTAAATTTTATTTTAGTGAATTTTAGTTTATTTATTAGTACTTTTATTTATTAGATTTGTATAATACCTTTTTTTGCACTGAATTACTGAGGTGTGGACGTGTGAAACATAATTTCGTTTTTATGTGAAGCATAACAATGACAAAAAAAGGAAATCTGAATCTGAATCTAAACCCTGGCACGTTTTTATTACGTTGATATAGGTACATATTGCTGTGCTTTTATTACATTGCTTCAGGTACGTATTGCGGCGGTTCAGAATTCAAATGTCCGGGGACCGTCGCTAAAAATTAATGCTCTACCATGTTGGAAATATGCCCTACACCAAACCCAACCCTAAACCGACCCGATAGTGTTAACAAATGCAAAACTGATATAAAAACGCATTTGTTGATGCAATCATGCTATTTGAACTTCCTTATACGCAAATTTGAACTGTTTTGTCGAACCGTAGTTACCCGAGCTCCTCACTTCTCAAGTACATCTCCATACTCCGTGAACTACCGAACAAACCTACCGTCTATGAAAACCCATATAAATAATATGAATAAACCCATATGAAGCTGGATATTTGTGATGCTAACATTCAAAAGCATCAGTTTTCAAAGCTCCCAGCATATTTAGTATTGTTTTGAAATCATAACATGATATTCTTCAAGTAATTGTGCGAAAATTACGCTTTATTAATCGAAACTCTGTACATTTGTGTGAAAAGGAATAAAAGGCGTCTGAGTTGTACTGCCTCTAGTGTTCATTTCTTTTGGAAGCTGCAGTTATACTTATTGGTACGTATTTCGCGTCTCGCTAAAAAGTGTCCCATGTACGTTTATGCCACGAGACCAGGTAGAAATGTTAATAGTTCTTTGTGGAAACATTGCTGCCAATAAAAAAACTTTTGCTTTAAAGAGTCCATCCATCCACACTCTTAAAAATAAAGGTTCGAACCGTTTTAGGTTCGCAAAAGAATCTTTCAGTGAGCAGTTCATAAAAGAACCATGTTTTTTTTTTAGTGCAAAGCGCAATACTGTAAAGAAAGTTAACTCTTTCCCCGCCACTGACAGCATTTTCCGGTTTCCTGAGTTTCACAGTTATTGGATGTAGATGGCCCTGTTAACACATCTACTGAAATATCTACAGAATCTCTGGTGATCCAAACATTGAAGCAATAGCAATGAAACAAGCAAGTGTGTATGTAAGCAGATGCATATGTAAAATGATGCAATCAAACATTAAACAGCATATACATCAGAAACTATCTATCTGAACCAAAACGTCTTTGGTGAATAAAACAGGTACTGGCAATTTACTTATTAGGAAATGCAATATTACAATACTGTTCCAAAAACTGTGGTCAGTACGATTTTTGTGTGTGTTTGAAAGAAATCTGTTCTGCTCACAAGACTGAATCTGCTTGAACAAAAATAATACAATTGTGAAATAGTATTACAATTTAAAACAGCTGTTTTCTATGTGAATATCTGTTAAACTGTAATTTATTTCTGTGATCAAAGCTGTATTTTCAGCATCATTTCTCCAGTCTCAGTGTCACATGATCTTCAGAAATCATAATAATATGCTGATTTGATGATCAAGAAACATTTCTGATTATTATCAATGTTGAAAACAGTTGTGCTGCACGATATTTTTATTGAAACCATGATACTTTTTATTTTCACAGAATTCACAGATGAATAGAAAGTTCAAAAGAGCAGCATTTATTTGAAATATAATCTTTTGTAACATTATTAATGTCTTTACTGTCACTTTTGATCATTTTAATGCAATCTTGCTGAAAAAAAGTATTAATTTATTTCAGAAAAAAATGGTATGGTATATGATAAATGCAAGCAACTTCTTATTATCTATCTATTGTATCTCTATCTACTGTATCTATCTCTAATCTATTATCTATCTATCTACTTCTATCTATCTATCTATCTACTGTATCTATCTAATCTATCTATCTATTATCTGTACTGTATCTACTGTATCTATCTATCTATACTGTATCTATCTATCTACTCTATCTACTGTATCTATCTATCTATCTATCTACTGTATCTATCTATCTATGTATCTATCTTCTATCTCTAACTGTATCTATACTTATCTATCTATCTATCTGTATCTATCTATCTATCTATCTATCTATCTACTGTATCTATATATCTATCTATCTATCTACTGTATCTATCTATCTATCTATCTATCTATCTATCTATATCTATCTATCTATCTACTGTATCTATCTATCTATCTAGTCTATATCTACTGTATCTATCTATCTATCTATCTATCATCTACTGTATCTATCTATAATCTATCTATCTATCTATCTATCTATCTACTGTATCTATATCTAACTATCTATCTATCTATCTCTATCTACTGTATCTATCTATCTCTATCTATCTATACTATCTATCTATCTATCTATCTATCTACTCTATCTATCTGTACTCTATCTATCTATCTATCTATCTATCTATCTATATCTATCTACTGTATCTATCTATCTACTTCTATCTATCTATCTACTCTATCTACTGTATCTATCTACTACTGTATCTACTTGTATCTATCTATCTACTGTGATCTATCTATCTATCTATCTATCTATATTACTGTATTACTGTACTTCTACTGTACTGTTCTATCTATCTATCTATCTATATCTATACTGTATCTGTATCTATATACTATCTATCTACTATCTACTCTACTGTATATCTATCTACTGTCTACTGTACTGTATATATCTGTATATACTATCTATCTACTACTGTATCTCTATCCATTGCTATCTATCTATCTATCTATCTACTGTATCTCTATCTATCTACTGTATCTATCAATTAGAAGAAAGAAGAAAAAGAATGAAGAAAAGAGAAGAGAAGAAAGAAAGAAGGTTGAATATTAAGAAGCATGTGAAAGGGAGTGTGTTCGAGCCGCAGAATTCATCTCCAGCAGATGATAATGTGAGAGCAGGAGAGGCAGGTCATGAGATGAATACACAGGAATTAGAGTCATCCCTCCAAACTAATTGCAAGTTAGCGAAGGACAAAAGAGGCATCTGTAAAACTTTTGGCAAATGTTCGAATTTTAGATTAGACAATGGAACGAACCAAAAGCACATTATACCAGTGAAGAATATTAATGGTGTTGTGCATGGGCGCCTCTGAATACAGGATATTTAGCAGATTGTTATTTCACAGATGGATTTTACAATTGCCTTTATAAGACGTGCAATGTTGATTTTATAACTATTTTGTAGTCACTTCGCGAGTACTACTAAGTATTATACCACACAACTCACCACCAACAACAATAGTTCAACATCAATCCACTTAAAATCATCATTAGTTTAAAGTCATGCTAGTTGCAGCAATGCCCAGAACAAAACAGCAATGATGAGACAACCAGTCTTGTTAAGTAACACCTCGCTTGACTTTGATATGAAGATGAATCAGAGCAGCAAATTGTCTCCAGTCCACCCTAAAATACCCGCACCCAAAAAACAAATCACAGTCAACATCGACTTGTAACCGTCTGATCTCCGCGAACAACCTTGATTATTTTCTCGCTGTTTGAATACAAAGCAGAAGGCTTTTGTCCAACCAGACTCCCAACCAAGACAAACACACGAAAATGCATCAAGTTATTTTGCATCACCCACACAACCACGCTCCTCCCTCGTGACATCCCACCCAGCAGAGGACTCTCATAGGAAGCTGTTCATCACTACTCACATGGAGTAACACCCCTCACCCCATACCGACGTCACTCATTCTGCTCAGTCACCCATTTCTGAGGAACTTTTAACTAACCGGACCACAATGTTTTCTTCAGTGCTAGCAAAAACCATCTCTCTCTCTAACACACAAACCAAGACCACCAAAAATTTCTTAAGTTCAAGTTAACCTTTCCTTTCAAACCTTTTCAATTAACTTTTTTTGATTACTTTTGAACTTTTTTAACTAATGATTTTTTTAACATTCACAATTTAACCATTTTAACCTTAATTAGGACCTTACCCTACACTCAAAGATATCATCTTCAGACACTATTACTAATTAAGATATTATATTATTTATGTTAAAGCACACCACATAAAAACGATCTTACCCCTCCCTCTACTACTGAGATCGTTCTGAGGTTAAATATAGATTTAAAATCATAACAAGAAATAGTTTAATGGCGATGATATTGTTTTTGAAATCTAATCTAACAATGCCTTGGAAAAAAACAAAACAAAAAAAAACTGTTAATCTTAAAAAAAATAAAGCATATAAACAAACCCAATAGGAAATAAAACAGTTATGGA
Organism: Schizothorax lantsangensis; assembly: GCA_027422415.1. Classification (NCBI taxonomy): domain Eukaryota; kingdom Metazoa; phylum Chordata; class Actinopteri; order Cypriniformes; family Cyprinidae; genus Schizothorax; species Schizothorax lantsangensis. The sequence continues at coordinate 36,802,797 of CM049846.1, read as the reverse complement.
ATAAGCATGTGTTCTATTCTGTGTCCTAAACTCCTGAAACATTGGTGTCTCATATTTTAGAGCAGTCACTGCAATATAGGAAAGAAATAAATTAAGTGTGAGTGTGAGTGTGTGAGTGAGATTCTGTGTGTGTGAGTGTGAGTGAGAGGTGTGTGTGTGAGTGAGTGTTGAGTGGAGTGTCTGGTGGTCTTGAGTGTGAGTGTGAGTGTGAGGTGAGTGTCTGAGTGTGAGAGTGTGTGAGTGTGAGTGATGAGTGTCTGAGTGTGAGTGTGTGTGGTGTGAGAGTGTCTGAGTGTCTGAGTTCTGTGATGTCTGAGTGTGAGTGTGAGTGTGAGTGTGAGTGTCTGTGTGTGTGAGTGTAGTGATGTCTGAGAGTGTGTGAGTGGAGGTCTGTGTCTGTGTGAGTGAGTGTGTGAGGGAGTGTGAGTGTCTGTGTGAGTGTCTGCGTGTGTGTGGAGTGTGAGTGTGAGTGTAAGTGTGTGAGTGTGTGTGTGTGTGAGTGTGAGTGTGAGTGTAAGTGGTCTGTGTGAGTGAGTGTGAGTGTGAGTGAGTGTGAGTGTGAGTGTCTGTGTGTGTGAGTGTGAGTGTGAGTGTGAGTGTGTGAGTGTCTGTCTGTAGTGTGTGAGTGTGAGTGTGAGTGTGAGTGTCTGTGTGAGTGTGAGTGTGAGTGTGAGTGTGAGTGTGAGTGTCTGTGTGAGTGTGAGTGTGAGTGTGAGTGAGTGTGAGTGTGAGTGTCTGTGTCTGTGTGTGTGAGTGTGAGTGTGAGTGTCTGTGAGTGTGAGTGTGAGTGTGAGTGTGAGTGTCGTGTCTGTGTCTCTGTGTGTGTGTGTGAGTGTGATGTGTGTGTGAGTGTGAGTTCTGGAGGTGAGTGTGTGTGAGTGTCTGTGTCTGTGTGTGTGTGTCTGTGTGAGTGTGTGACTGTGTGAGTGTGTGTGTGTGAGTGAGTTCTGTGTCTGTGTCTGTGTCTGTGTGTGTGAGTGTGTGTGAGTGTGAGTGTGAGTGTGAGTGTGAGTGTCCTGTGTGAGTGTGTGAGTGTGAGTGTGAGTGAGTGTAGTGTGAGTGTGAGTGTGAGTGTGAGTGAGTGTGAGTGTGAGTGTGTGAGTGTGTGTGTGAGTGTGAGTGTGAGTGTGAGTGTCTGTGTGTGTGAGTGTGAGTGTGAGTGTGTGTGTGAGTGTGTGAAAATAATCATATGTACAGTGATGGCCAAGATTTTCAACCAAATGAGCACAATTATAGTCTCCATAATATCTGCAGAACCCTTTTAAATGATCCAAATCACACGCAATCCTAATAAATGTATTAATCTATCATTATTTTCATTCATCTCTAAGAAGGGAAGTATCTGACTATATTCTGAATCCATATCTTATCAATGCCATCATTTCGTTTATTAAATTGAGAATATTTAATAACTTTCAGCACCTCAACACGATGACGTGCCGTTTCTATTTTTGGCTGCATTTTCATGCCATTTTCTTTTTGGGTGACAAACTTTAAGACATATTGAAGAAAGTTGTGGTCGCACTACGCTCCGAGTATACTAAATGACTTCAGATCCTGCAACGCTGCAAACCAGGCAGCTTCTTAAGGTTTATTTAAACTCAGCCAAGAGGTCAATCGTGTTTTGGCTGTAATTTTGCAGGTCAGAGTTCAGCAGACATTTAGCATGAGCTTGCCTTTCTGGTCTCCAGTGTTCATTTGTTTGTGTATGCATGACTTTTTGTGTTCCCATAATGATGCACTAAAGTTCTGCTTAATAACAAGAGATATCATGCACTGCTTTGGGAAACGGCCGGTACTCCAATATAAATAACATACAGATGATATAAGAGCATGATCTGCAGCATTATCACATCTCTCAGCATTGATCTCACGCCTTGAGAATGTTAATGATGAATCTTCAGAGGAATGGTGTAATACCGCGTTTACCACGGTGTTTAACTGCCCCCTCGAGAGCTCTAGTGGGTTCTGGACGTATCCATAAAATGTATGAAAAATGATTTGGCTTTGACTAATTGCCTGTTTAGTGTTGCAGAAAGTTGTTAAACAGACCGTTGACTTTTAAAACCTAAAGTAAGGAACGGGATTAATTATGCAGAACTATATTCCATACAGCCAAGCTCCATACATTCAGTTATAAAATTACAGGAATACCATGGGACTAAAGACAGCGGGATGGATGGGTTCTTATTAAACGATTAAATAAAACACACCATCTTTGTGAAAAAGTACATTTTAGTTTCAAAAAGAGTAATTATATTAATATACTTTAACAAAATACACTTAAGTGTGGACTGAATGTAATGATTTCAGAAATATAATTGCATATTATTTACAATTAAATGAAAATGTGTTAGTTTAAATTGATATTATATGCTGTTAGTTGAACTTTAGAGTGTTTTTGACCCACTTAAGTAGGACTTCAGAACTTCATATAATTTCTATTGAAAACTTGTAGAACATTTTTTAAATTAAATTTGTAATTACAAATTTGTAATGAAGTTACAATTTAGTATATTTAAAATATATTAATTTTAAATGTAATTTCAAATAACTTACTGCTGTTAAAATTATAACTAAAGTACTTTACGTGCGTTAGTTGTGTATGTATATATATATATATATATATATATATCTTTATTTGACCATCTAACTCTAGCACTCTCTATTCTAATTTTATTTTATCAGTCTTTTTATAAAAAAAACAACAAAAAAAAACACACTTGACCCTCTATCATTGCATATTTATTCTCTAACTGCTAGCTTTTCTTGTAAAACTAACACTAGCTTTCTTTTTTTCTATTCTATCTACTTGTTTCTTAGAAAAAAAACGATGTTGTGTTTTTTTTTTAATATTACTGATTCAAAAAAAAAAAATACCTTGCTACGTGTACTGTGTTAGGTAACAAGACTTGTTATAGCACCTGCTGTCGTTTTGCTCTCTTTTTGATTTTGATTTGCTTCTAATGTCCTCTTTGTAAGTCGCTTGGGATAAAAGTTCTGCTAAATGACTAAATTTATTTATATTATTATTAATATATTTAATAAATTATTTATATAAATAATTATATAATATATAATAATTATTTAATATATATATATATATACACACATATACTTTTAAGATTTGAAATACACTGCATGTGCTCATTCAATGCAATTAAGCTGTCATGGTGTTGAGGATAAACACGCACGAAGAACATGAAGGCAAAATATTATTTTGATAATCCACAAGAAGGTACATCCACAGGCACATAGGTGACAAACATTTGTAAGTGTTCCTATGGCTCAGTGGTAGAGCATTGCGTTAGCAGCACAAAAGGTTGTGGGTTCAATTCCCAGGGAATGCACTGTAAGTCGCTTTGGATAAAAGCGTCTGCTAAATGTAAAACTATCCTTATATCATATACACACAGAAATGTAAATGTATGTATGTAAACATAGAACTTAAACGCATAGACACTTATTACCAGACAACACAAACCAAACAGAATGGGACTTAAATAGACAGGCAAATAAAGATAATGAAGACACACCTGAACACAATGACACAATCAAACACGGGGAAACTAGATCACGAGCACATGAGGGATGGAAACAGGTCCATAGGGTGTGACATAAGCACACTTCTTTTTCACAAGGGTATATATTTGAAATGTATTTGTATTTTTGTACACAACATTTATACAAACAGTAGAAACATGACTTATGGTTTATAATATTTAGATATTCATATAAAAAGATTGTAAGAAGCAGCAGGGGTCTGTCGCTGCTGATCAGTGGAATAAAACCGTCTTTTCTCTCTATTAAGAGCGGACAGATTTGTGGAGCTGTGGACTTTTTTAAAGGACTGCTACTAGTCCTGCACTAAAGTTCATTTTTAGCTCTCCACTTCTTCACAATGACAGGATCTTGGCATGTCCTTTTATGAATAGAACTGAAGTACTTTCGAAGCGGCCAATAAACCAGGATCCCAAGCATGGCATTAGAAGAAACCTCAGCAGCACTTGAAGGGATGCTCTCGAGTGCCTGAGGAGTGATTGAACAACATGATGTCTGAGGAATCATTACTACCTGATTTCTGAGAGTGTGTGGGACATCAAATCATATTGATTGAGTCTGCTCAACATGAGGCCCTGGTACAGACAGTGAGAGGACTGTGATCGTGGGGGGTCGACGGCTCTCGTCGAGTCATCAGCACTGATGGGGCTTCATCCTGACACTTCACCTTCAGTTCCATCAAACATGGAGAAAACTGCTGGTGTCACCAATTGGTTAGAGCCTTATCAATATTTTTCAATTTTAATTGTTTAATTTAATGTTAATAATCAAAAAGCATTAATTGAATTCATTCAATTTTAATAATTGAATCATTTAGTAACAATACTTATTATTTTAATTTTAACAATACAGTGCCCTATGAAATCTGTTTTATTGTTTTCTCAAATTTGATGTTTTCCATTTGATTTTTTTCTGGATTCCAGTTTAATTGTTTAATCCATTTTAATAGTCAAAAAGCATTAATTGAATTAATTAAACGTCATAGTTTAGTTTTTTATTGAATTCTATTTATTGAATTCATTAAACTGCAATTACAGTATTTATAAGTTTTTCATTGTTTTCATTTTCATCTCTTTTCATTTTTGTGGATCCTGTATTTTATGATATATATATATATTATCAATAACAATGTTCAAATGATTACTCAGGGAAGTACATTTTTACTTTCAGAAGTACATATTTCTGTAATAGTTTCTTCAAGTTAAACTGAACTTTTATTTTGGTGAAAATCTTAGAATTTCTGTTTGTATGTTCCAATAGTTTTCTCAAATGAAATGGTAAAGTGCTGGTGAAGTGATGATGATGATGAAGTAGTTCATGTGTTCATGTCCTCATATATTGAGACGCTGATGAGCTTCATGCGTGTTTCAGTATGTGTAGTAGCAGTGCTTTAATATTCACAGACACATCAGCATTTGATTAAGTGTAAAGTCTTACTTTTGGTCAAATTCATCCAAATTTTGCTAAATTCCGTGACATTCAGAGTTATACAGTAAATTCAGTTTTTATGATTGAAGTCAAGTTTTTCACATTGTGCAAATCATAAGCCCCTGGGAATACTGAATTAATTACTGGATGATATAGAGTGCAAGCATGATTCTACATGATATGCATTTACATTTAGTCATTTTGCAGACACTTTTATCCAAAGCGACTTACAATTGGGGAATACATAAAGCGATTCATCTTGAAGAGGCAATCAGACAGAGGAAGTGCTCGTAACACCAAGTCTCAGTCATTGTTCAAATAAGTACAAGCTAGCAAGGGAAGGAATACATAAAGAGAAAGAAAAAGCTTTTTTTTTTAAGTTTAGGATGAAGTCAAGTAGTGCCGAAAGAGATGAGTCTTCAGTTGTTGCTTGAAGATTGACAGGGATCCAGCATTCCGGATAGGGGTGGGAAGATTATTCCACCATCCAGGAATGGTGAATGAGAATGTTCTGGAGAGTGATTTTGAGCCTCTCTGTGATGGTACCACAAGGCGTCGCTCACTAGCAGATCTCAGACTTCTGGAGGGGATGTAGATTCGTAATAGTGAGTGGAAGTAGTGCTGAGCCTGTGGTCGTTCTGTATGCAAGCATCAGTGTCTTGAACTTGATGCGAGCTGCCACTGGTAGCCAGTGCAGTGAGATGAAGAGAGGTGTAACATGGGTTCTTTTGGGCTCGTTGAAGACCAGTCGTGCCGCTGCATTCTGAATCATTTGTAGAGGTTTGATTGCGTTTGATGGAAGACCAGCCAGAAGGGCATTGCAGTAGTCCAGCCTAGAAATGACAAGGGCCTGGACAAGAAGTTGTGCAGCATGCTCTGTCAGGAAGGGCCTCGTTCGAGTGTTTTAGCCACAAATGGAAGGAGAGAGAAAGGTCTGTAGTTTTCTATAAGAGAAGTGTTTAATGTAGGTTTTTTGAGCAGTGGGGTTACCCGGGCCTGCTTGAAAGCTGTGGGGAAGATGCCTGTGCGGAGAGATGTGTTGATAATGTGTGTGAGTGCCGGTAAGAGTGTGGGGAGAGATTGCTTGTAGAAGGTGAGAGGGATTGGGTCAAGAGGACATGTTGTAGGATGGCAGGAGAGGAGAAGTTTGGATACTGCTCGGTGGTGGGGGACAGAAGGAGAGGAGAAGTTGGGAGTTTGAGCAGTGGATGTGGTTGGTTGGAGGTCCTGTGTGTGTGGAGTTGAGAACTGGTTACCGATTGTTCTAGTTTTGTCTGTGAAAAAAGTGGCAAAGTCGTCAGCTGTTATAGAAGTGGAGGGCGGTGGTGGAGGGGGACAGAGGAGAGAATTAAATGTTCTGAAGAGATCACGCATGTCTGGAGCGCTGTTGATCTTGTTGTGGAAATGTGAGGATTTGGCAGTGTGGACTTCAGTAGAGAAAGATGAAAGCAAAGACTGATACCTAGTCAGGTCCGACGGATCGTTTGATTTGAAATTGATGGTTTATATGCCATTGATTATATATAATCAATAATATTTTAAAATATAAATATATGTGACCCTGGAGCACAAAAGCAGTCATAAGTAACACAGGTATATTTGTAGCAATAGCCAACAATACATTTTATGGGTCAGAATGATTGATTTTTCTTTTATGCCAAAAATCATTAGGATATTAAATAAAGATCATGTTCCATGAAGATATTTTATAAATTTCCTACCGTAAATATATCAAAATTTAATTTTTGATTAGTAATATGCATTGCTAAGAACTTCATTTGGACAACTTTTAAGGTGATTTTCTCAATATTGTGATTTTTTTTGCACCCTCAGATTCCAGATTTTCAAATAGTTGTATCCTAACAAACCATACATCAATGGAAAGCTTATTTGTGATGTATAAATCTCAATAAAAAAAGACCCTTATGACTGCTTTTGTAGTCCAGGGTCACATATGTGGGTAAAACCTGCTTAGTTCACCTAGTGATGCAAAACAAGAGAATGAAGCACCAGACCAGACAAAGAAAAACTGCAGAAGGATTTGAGCAACTAACACTGAAGTAATGCAAACTTGATCAGCTTGAAAATGATTTGCTCCCGTGGTCCTGTAAATTCACCTCAGGAAGCGTGTGGGTGGATCTCGCTGATTAATCAAATTCATCGTATGGTCCAGCACATACTTCCCAGCTCATAATTAACCCCGCGCCGGCGTTCAGCACTCTTCATTATCCCAGCCTAGTCAGATACCAGAAAAATGAAAAATCCTCACAGCCCACTTCACATACCCACATATGTGTGTATTTACAATCAAAAACTGCAGGTCTGAAGTGTCCTGGGCTACAATGAGTAAGTTTTAATTATGTTCTGTTTATCTTATTGTGCTCCAAGTGCGTCCATCCGTCCGTATTGAGATTCATATACATGTGTATCTTGTATAGCAGATGTTTCTGTCTGTTCTCTGCATCTGTGTTTTTCATTACAGGCATTTCAGTCTGTGTTTAGCTCTTATTTACATGCTGAAGTAAACGGTCAGCACAAATGTGCCCTGCTGACCCGAACCTGTGATTGCTACTGAAGTGCTGACAAGCTAACACGCTTAAAAGAAAAATAATAACGTCGTGTTTTTCTTTCGACCTCATTGTGCTCTGTCAGAAAAGTGGTTGATAGACACATCAAGCATTAGGTTTTTCCCAAACCCACAGCTTTCCAAACAAACAGTGTTTCTATACAGACTCCGCACTACAAGTGACCTCAATTCCCACAGGCTTAAAGCACTTTATGAAATGACTTGCTTAATGCATTTACACTCAGCCAAAACATGTACATTTGAGGTATGAAGATTACCAGCTTACCTGAGCTTGTCTTTCGGTCGCATTAGACATTTATCTATTTTTAATCAATCATAAAATCACATGAACATTTAAGTGACACTGTAAACACGTGTTTGTTCGAATAAGAATCATTATTTGATTCTGATTAACCAGTTGTCATTTTATTTATTTTTCATTTACATTTTTTTAAATGTAATTTTTCACATAAAAACAATTTGATGACATGCACCACTATTTTGATTTTCACATTTTATAATTTTATGAGTATGATGTAAGTTGCATTTAATGCTACACGTTCTTGCTTTGCTCAAGTACCAACATTCATTCAACTTGATCAAGCTGTTTTTCACTTGCATCATCCTCATTCTCTGCATGATGAAGTAGAATAAAAATACATTATTTATGGAGTATTTCTGATATGATTTTCATATCAATACTCAATTATTTATTGAGCATTTTTTATGATTTTTTAATACGCATAAGACTAGAACAACTAAGATGCCTTTAATATTAAACCAGCCATGTTTTATTGTTGCATCATACAGAAACTATATGAATATTCCAGTTCCTATTGAACAAAAGCATCAACGAGTTTTAATACCTGAATATTTGGTAAAGCTGGACAATGTGAGATAATGATCCATACAAGATTCTGTACAATATGCAGTCATTACCAAAAATATATATCCAATTAGATATTTTTAATTTAAATACAAATTTGCTAATAAAAATGTATACTGAGCTCCTACTTTGTTCTGACAGATGTCTGCTATTTTTATTATTGAATTATCTAAATATTTAATGAACATTTCCAAGTTGATGTTTGCATATTGCACTGTAAAAATGTATTCATAACTTATATTACATTTTCTGTTTATACGTACTATGGATTTAAACCTGTAAAGATATGAAATCCCCTTTTGTAAAAAATGATTGCTTATCACATAAAAAGGCTAAAGTTAATATATATCTTTTGTCCTGTTTAAATGTGATTGTTATGCATAGTAACTCAGAAGTTAGTCAGTGCTGTCTTTTTAGACGACTTCACTGGATCATCAAACAAAACATCACACATGAATAAAAATCACACCAGCCATGTGGAGAGAGATCATATTAGAGAGGTTGAGGGAAGAGAAAGAGTTGCAGCAGGAAATAAATGACGGAGATGAAACAAATCAAGTCTGAGTAGCTTCCTCGAGTGAGCCAGTTCTCAGTAATCAGTGCGACTGTATCCAGCTCTTCCCAGCAGGCACAAAACAGGCACACAACGTCATAAGACGCTGATATTTGGTTAAATTTTGGTTGCGACGTTGGGTGACCAAAATTCAATGTAAATCTAATGTCAATGTTAAATTGAAGTCCAATACCGACGTCAGCTGACATTGAGATTCTGTTGTTTTTAGGTTGTGTAACCAAAATCCAACGTTAAGTCAACGTCAACCCGATTTTCATTTTCAACCAAAATGCAACGTCTGTCTGACGTCATGTCCAACGTCACCCTGACGTTACATAGACGTCTGGTGCCTGCTGGGTTCCTTATGGACCCTGAACATCCATCTGCTACAGCACTGCGTGCCGGGATTGCTGTGGTTTTGTGATGTGGCTTGTGTTTCAAGGAAAGGCATAAGAATGAACATAAAAGTGAGGAGTGATTTTTGGTAACAAGATGATGGGTGAAGATTAGGATTATGTCAAAAAACAAGATCAGACCCCGTAATATGCATCTTCAGTGATTGGATCACAATCAGATCTCACTCAAACCACATTTATGTTGTCCATATAAAACACAATATAATATAATACAGAGGTTGTGCTACAAGTCATTATCGTTTACTTTAAGTAAATTATAATGACTTAATTTTAATGTGACGTCCATATCATTAAAACAAAAACAAAACAACTTTAATTAGTGCTGTATTGAGGATTCTTGGCCTTTTCTGTCTTTTTTATAGTTTTATGAAAAAAAATCATCTGAATAGTCATAACATCATAATATCATCTGAAATCTCTACTCTCTCTGCCCAGTCCTTGACTCATCTTTCTCTTTTTCTTCACTGCAAATATATTTAACCATCCTTTACTGTTTCTTAACTCTATAAAGCCTTGATACACACATTTATAAGGCCTCATGATCAAACTTGTTTCACACCTGTTTCGTCTGATTGATAGTTTAGAGGTTTTTATCCAGTTAAAGCTCTTTTAGTGTAATTGTACAAGCGTCCAGCTTCAGCTGCTGCTTCAGTGTCAAATCTCACTGATTTTGATCAAGTAAACGTCAGAATAACTGCAGTCATATCTCCAGATGAACTCTTACTGGACTGAAGCAGCTCAGCTTTACTTGATTCTCCATCAATCATGTTTTAGTCTCAAATCTGATCATCAGGATCTTTGAGGAGCGTTTGTTTCCAGAAGCTTACTTTTCACTGTTCCTCAGCGGAGGAATGATCTTCATCTCACATCTTCTGAGGAGCCTTTATTTCTTCATCTCTCAATCAGCATTATATGTTTGGATCATTTACATCTCATCTTACTGAGACATATTATTAGAGATATAGACAGACGACTGATATTTAGATCATCTTATGTCATTATCTGCTGCACTGATATAAAGATCTCATTGATTTACATTACAAGCATCAGAATTGTATCATAGAAATATCAGCATCTGCACCAAATTCACAGTTTTACTCAGTTTGAGTCTCAATAAAATTGAGCTGTTTTCTCCTCCATATTCTCACTGTATCACACTAAGTATATGAGCTATACAAGCCTGATGATCAAATATGATACAAAATATAAAACACATATGCAAAAGTTGATTCAATAAACTGTTCCATTTCTCATTGGACATTATTTCATATGACTATTATTTCAGGTTTTATAGCGTTAAGTAGGGAATGCAACAGACCATGTAACTTATTTTTAACCCATCCAAATGACAGAAAGTGTTTCTAAAACCCAGTAAATGACCAAAAACCTGTGTCCAGATCCAGAGCTCATGTGGATGTCAGCTGAGGTTTTTCCCCTGACGTGCCCAGAAATAAACACTTGACAAAAGTCTTAACAGTAATGAAACGTCGCTGTTCTGTTTAGGTACAAAGTAATGACGGCCTGGAGGCGGTTTGAGATGCTGTCTGCTAGTAGTTAAAAACGCTTGCCACCCTCTCGGATTGAAGGCTTATTAGTTCCCGTCTCTTGGACCGCAGTCTCCAATAGGACTGTATCAGCAAATCCACTTCATTATCCTCTTTAATTGGCTAAATAATCCCCCTCGCTCCCACCGCACTTGTTTGTTGGTGGGCAGACCGGCGCTGTATGGCCGACTGGAGAAGATCTGGTATAAACTGGTCACATTTTTACACGCAATAATTGATCCTTGATAAAAGATACAGACTGTCATACATCTCATGCATCATACAGACTGTTTTAACTCAAACTCATCCTTGTGAGAATCAGTTTTGCTGATTTGCTTTGTAGTCAAATCAGCTCTGCACCGAATCGCTTCAATTACCAAACCAAGCTCGTTCATTTAAAGACAAATCTCTCGATGCCGATCTGATCACCTAACGGTCTTTTAGCCCTTACTGGATAGAAGACGGCCGTGAAGGTGCCGCTCTTGGTCTGTTTTTCTGCTGATAGATGGCTTTTCTTGCAGCTGCTGCTTTGCTTGTTTATGCTAATGCGTCTGATGACCTGTTGGTCTTCAATCTAACCGGAGGAAATGGCAGCTGGAGCAGCGGGGTGTGATCCTTTGATTGTTATTCAATGCATCCTTCACCACAAAGCCCCATCAACATTAAACACACAAGATGAATGGAAATGTGAGCAAAATGTCGGGCTCAGTTTGCCAGCATGAGCGCAGACGTGAGCCGCATTTGCTGACACCATCGCTGGATGATTGTCTTCATTGTCTCGACTGCAATCCAATAAACTATACTGATGCTTTAGTCCCAAATCCACCAAAATACCTTAGTTAACACAAATTGAACACAGGTAGATAACATTTTTGAAATGTTAGTCTCTTCTGCTCACCGAGGCTGCATTCATTTGATCAAAAATACAGTAAAAACTGTAAAAAAAATGAAATATTTTTACGATTTAAAACAGCTGTGATCTATTTTTCAGCATCATTACTCCAGTCTTCAGTGTCACATGATCTTCAGAAATCATAATAATATGCTGATTTGCTGCTCAAGAAACATTTCTGATTATTATCAATGTTGAAAACAGTCGTGCTGCACAATATTTTTGTGGAAACTGTGATTCATTTTATTTTTCAGGATTCACAGATGAATAGAAAGGTCAAAAGAACAGAATTTATTTGAAATATAAATATTTTGTAACATAATAAATGTCTTTACTGTCACTTTTGACCAATTGAATGCCTCCTTGATAAATAAATGTATTAATTTCTTTAAAAAAAGTCTTACTGACCCCAAAGTTTTGAGCAGTTGTGCATATATATGTGTATACATATACACATACTGGGCCTCATTTATCAATCTAACGTAGAAACGAGCGCAGATCCGTGCGCACAAATCAACTTACGACAGAGCTCACGTGTGATTTATGAAACATTCGTATGCCGCCAATCCCATCGTACGAAAGATCGTACGTTGATAAATGTGGCGGCTGAAAACAATCGTCATTTGAATATCACGCCCCTAAAAACACCCCGGTTTCGAAGCCTCGCGCCTAAAGTTTACGACACGGAGAAACATAACCCGGCCAAAAAGAGGAAGTAATCTCATGAAAGAGAAATTGATCTTACTCCAAAAACACCCTTTAACTTATAATTGCAAACAATGGCATTCATTGTATATTAAATACAGTAAATATAACGAAAAATTTATAAATTTTATAAACACTATATAGATTATTTAGTTATCTTAATCACACAACAATACCTTTATATTTAACGGTATTACAGAACAAGAATGAAAAAAATGTGGAGCTATAAAATTTTTAATTAAACTATGAAGTAAAACACAAATTAGGCTATAGTGGCATTCATTTATAAACAGAATAGACAACGTCAAGCTAAAATGAATTTATTAAAGCGAAACTAAACGGCATTGGGCTCACAAGCCTCTCTCATTCGACATCCAAATATTTCCATTTTTGCCATGTAACATTTGGTTGCTAAACTATTATCTATGTTGTAAACAATTAAGGCTTTGTACTTCACTTGAGTTCCAATATCCACGTAAAATATCACCCTTCCCACTGAGCAAAAGTACGTCCAAAAGACGTCTTTTAGACGTCTTTGTCTGACGTTGAAATGACCTCCCTGAGGAGCCAGAATGAAAGTTTTTATGACGTCTATGTTTGACGTCTTTTCGACGTCTTTTTTTGACGTCTTTTCGACGTCTTTGTCAGACGTTGAAAAGACGTCCATTCAGCAGCCAGAATGAAAGTTTTATGACGTCTTTTTATGACGTCTTTTGAACAACCAATATTGACATCCACAGACAAATAAACAGACACAAGTCGCATTCAATTAAAACTTATTTATTTATATTAATTAAATTGTTGAATTGTTTATTGTGTGTGTCCTCCTCCCCCGCTTCTTGCTGGTGCATGCTTGAGGTGCTCCGAAGCATGTTTTTTTAATCATTTCTTCAGTTGCGTCCTCCTGCTCCATTTCATCACTGCAGCTGTAAGTGGAAAGACAGAAATCTTAAATATGCAATAAAACAAAAAAAACAACAGCTTGTAATCATTTACAAAGTACACACACACACACACACCTGGGCTGCTGCACGGTTATGAGGCATATAAACAGCGCTGGTGTAGGAAAACCACCATATAAGCAAATTTGTGTCTAATCTACTTAATTTAGACCAACTAAAATCAATAACTTATCAATTAATTAAGTAAGCCTAATTAAGACATGTATTCAATAAATGTATTAAAAACAGAAGGACGTATTTTCAGCCTTAGGCTACTCAAAGCCGCGGAAACTGGTATGCTTGTTTGTTACAATTCAATCCATTCCACACCCGACGTTCTTCATTATCTTCCTATATAATTGGTTGATGAAATATTGATTACAATTAAAAAAATGATACAATTTATACAAAACGAAATTCACTTTACAGAAAGGCTTTCTACAAAACCAAACTGACTGAAGTGCTCAATTTATTTACTAATTATTTTATTATTATTTTAAAACGACCTATGTTGGTTATGAAAAGTGAACAGCATCACTAAGATATAGGCTCATAAAATGCGCAATATGTCGGGAGACATGATTGCGCATTTTATGAGCCTATCTTAGTGATGCTGTTCACTTTTCATAACCAACATAGGTCGTTTTAAAAATAATAATAAATAAATTATTGGGTAATAATAGATTATGATGGATTTTTTTTAAACCCTATCCGCTTTTACAACCTGTTCAACCCTGTCCGGACAAAAAGTCTAAGGCAACCTCCAATAGCTAGTGCAAGTGGTGTGTTTGCAGGGGCGCATTAATGCACGGGCTTCAAGGGGCTGAAGCCCAGGGGCCTACACTGGAAAGGGGGCCCACTGGCTGCAGGGAAATTATATTTTTGAATATTATTTATATGGGAGTTTGCAGCAGTGACAACAGCATTCTGTAAACAAACTCACACACTCATTTTCAGCGACGCCCTGGTGGTAGTTGCCTATAGTGAATGGTTCAGTTTAGGTTAGTTTAGTTAAGTTTGTAGTATGGGTATGTTCCACACGTGTTCCACCGATATACTGTAAACGGAATGCACAATCATCAATGCATTCGCTTATTTCGCTAGTAAAGTAACGTTTGCCCAGCACAAGAGTGTCTTTATGTTAACCTGTAGATTAACAAGAGAAACAACACTGCTGTGTGAAAGGAACTGGACCGGACAACATTCTGTAACCTCATACAGTGCAAATTCAGTAATTTGCGTGAATGTAATCTATGTGTCAGTTGAAGGTTTTAGATTAAGGTGCTGCTTCAAAGTCTCAATTTTAAATCCAGGGATGGAAAAATAGGAATCCTCCTATTGCTTTAATGTGATCATTAAACTTTATACGGCTGTTTGATTTTAATTAATTAAACGTGAGCACGGCATGTTTCAAAATAAAACGCAGTTAGCAATCACCAAACAATCCACATTTATTCATTTTCATATCGTGTTGTTTCGTACTACTGATGATGAATAATGACTATTTTGTGTGATTTATGGTGTTTAAATCACCTGTAAACTCACATTTCAGCCAGGAAAGTTTTGATGGCATTTTCTTTTCATATTACCTCCGTATAAAGCCTGTAATAACGTCTTGTTATATAATGGCTATAATTCTGCTGTTCCGAAGCACCACCTTGTGGCAAAGAGTGAATTTGCATATTCACTTATATTCACATTTTACGCAGAACAGTGTTGTGAATGTTAACTGCATATTAGCAAGAACAAAAAAAAAAAAATGTATAAATAATTGTCAGAAGCTTCA
The DNA here is from genome assembly GCA_027422415.1 of Schizothorax lantsangensis. Lineage (NCBI taxonomy): Eukaryota > Metazoa > Chordata > Actinopteri > Cypriniformes > Cyprinidae > Schizothorax > Schizothorax lantsangensis. Next base: position 36,787,519 of record CM049846.1, on the reverse strand, counting down.
AGATGATGTTGAAATGCAAAAAACAAATACAAATTATAATAATAATTTTGCCAGGAAGCTTAAAAAAAAAAAAAAAAAAAAAAGGTTTTCTGGGTTAGGGGGGCCTACCGTAATGCTGTAGCCCAGGGGCTCTATTTATCTTAAGGCGCCCCTGTGTGTGTGTGTGCGTGTGCGTGTGCGTGTGCGTGTGCGTGTGCGTGCTGTGCGCGTGCGTGCGTGCGCGTGCGTGCGTGCGTGCGTGTGTGTGTGTGTGTGTGCTTGCGTGTGTGTGTGTGGTGCTTGCTTGCTTGCTTGCTTTACTAAACTGACTGAAACTATCAGTGCTTTCAACGGTTTGAGCGCAACCCTCCAACCTATTCAGACAGATCGTGAGATAATTAGAATAAATTAACTAATTATTAGCCCTAAGTGCAGTCTGCCATGCTGATCCTACATAAACAATGAATCCACCCTAAAAATATTACTTGAAAGATCCCACCCCATTTGAGAAGCACAAGGAAACTCAAAATGCATACACTGTAAAAAAAAATATAAAAAAAAATCTCCTAAAAATAAGTTGAGAAAACTCAAAAATCTGCTGAAGCTGGTTGCCTTAAACTTTTAAGTTTGCTCAACTTTTTATTTTTTTAATTTTTTACAGTGTAGGCCTACATCATTTTGCACAAAGAAATAGCAAAGTCCAACATGGATTGAAACATCTGGTCTTTTGCACATTTTATCACAGCCTGAGCATACCTCGGATTGCTCTGTAAATGCATGAGGTCTCCAGGGCCGTCTTGTCTTTTTTCCCCTTTCCCTTCATATTAAAATGGGCCATGAGACGATTACTGAAGAGCCTGAAGAGATAAGTGAAAATTTTTATTGATCACTGATCATGGTCTTATAAGCATATATGGAGTCTCGTGGTCCTTATGCATGAATTCAGAGATTTTTTATCTTAACTGCAACAAACTTTAGTAAATGACTGCACTGCACCAGCTGGACGTAAACACTTTGTGTAAAGTAAACCCTAGACAGGCTTAGATGGGTCCAGCCTTGTGAGAAATAATTTGACATGACATGACGAGGCGCGTCCACGCGGACTCATTCTATCGCAGCAATAGTTGAGATGCTGCTCACTTTGCTATGGTTCCAAACTTAATTTCAATGTGATTTTTACAGAGGTGTCCAATGCACGTCCTGCATTGGTTGACGTGCGCTCAGAAAAAAGAGATTTTGATCATGTAATTACATTTCCTGATCATTGTACCGCTAATATGTTGAAACATACCTGTCAAAGACTTTGTGGACACAGTCCTTCACATCCTTTCCTCCGATTCGAGCAAGTTGCAGCACCTGTTGAAAGTTCATGCAAAGTCCATGACTAAACATTCTAAAAAAAATAGTGTTCTTTCTTGCTATACTAATAAAAACAGTATACAGTGCATTTGTTCTGCATGAGTACTACAGTTAAATGATAATCCAAAGCAAATATTCATGATAAAGTCATTTAGCTATGAATTACCCTTTTTATACCATTGTCACTTGCCAGTGTCAGACTTGATACAAATACTTTTAACACTGGCTGCTTTACAAACATGTTTCTAAGGAGGATTAATGAGAATTTATTAACAATTCATCATCCATTCTCATCACACACAACTTCATTCAATATGCTTAGATGCAGAGAAAGTTGAAATATTGCATTTATACATTAATTATTGTAAATATACTGTATTTGCAAAAAACACTAAATGTTTGTCCAAAGGTTTCACTGATCATTTTTAGAAATATCAATAGCATTTGTAGTAGGGATGTCAATTTTCAATAATTTCCATAATCGATCGTCGTTTAAATTAACGATCAATTAATCGATTAATCGTTAACCTGAACTACTGCAAAATATGTCTATTGCAGTGGCATATATACTATAGTCACCGGCATGACAGGATGTGCAAATGCCACTCCTCACCGAATGAAAGGGTTTTTAGTCTAAATAAAAGGCTAGTGGCAGGATGGTAAAATGAATAGATGTGATTATGATCATTTGATAAAAGGAAGAGAGCGCGCTGTAGTTACGCACGGGATCATTATACTTTGTGTGCTGTTTCATATTCTGTCACGGAGACCGCTGAATGCGCCTTTTTAAATGGTTTCATGGTGCTCGTTTTTTATTTTTAAAAACATCATAGCAATGTTTGCAATTGACATTATCGGGATTTAAAATAAAATGATCCCAAACGCAAGTACGGCACGTGGGGCTGTGACGCGCGGTCAGTGATCCGCTTCCAGAACCACCGTGTTGCTACAAACACACTGTTACCCATTTGAAACATTTTAATGTGAGTATTATGACACAAGTGAGGTACAAAGCTTTGTTAATAAAGAAAATAATGGGTTAGCAGGCAAATGTTACATCGCGACCATGCTTTTTGATTCATGCCGAGCGCATACATTTAAATCAAGCCATACTTTGTGTTCTGTTTTTTCCGGATGGTCACGAATTTAATAATATTATTTTTTGTTTCTTTTCCCAAATCCTCACTGTCTCACCCTCTAGATTCGCAGGTTTATTTTATTGTTGTTCACTTTTAATCACTGTTTTCACATCTCTTACTGTGGTAAACGTGGGGGGAATGAAAGATTTCGTGGCCATGAATTAAGAATTCGTTACTATGACTTAAATTGTTCCCGCATTTAAGTTAAATCATGGGTTTTCTTGGGCAGGGTTTTCAAACTGTGGGTCACACAAAGCCACTTGGCGGCAGCTAAATGACACACACACACACACAACACACACACACACACACACAGTTCCTAGGGCTGGACGATATACAAAGATTAATTACGAATTGTGATATTGCTCAGTGCGATTTTCGAATCGCAAAGTCTGGGATTTAAAAACATGCGTTGCGTGTTTTGAAGCGCGGACGCGCACGAGTTGTAATATCAGTGAGGGTCTCGTCTGCATTATTAATGAGAAGAAACTCTCTCACTTCACTGCGCTGTGTTCTGCATGAGATTGCATACACCGGAAAATTCAAATGTTGCGAAAACTGTATCGGTATGTTCATTAATTTCTGTCGTCTGTTTGAACTCTGCACTGTATCTCTGTATCAAACTCTAGAGTTTGTTGTTTTCGTTCCTTCATATGCATTTAATCCATAAACTGTCCGTAAAAAGCATTTCACATGTACGGGTTGAGCGGGGCACAAATGCGGGGTTAATTGTAACACTATTTCCACATGCTAGCATAACAGAATTTACAAAATGTCCTATTATTTCCTTGCCATATCATCACTATATAGAGAAAAAAAAAAAATATATATTTTGAAGATATAGCTGAACATTTATTTAACCATTGCAAAAGTAAACGTCTGGCTGAGGTAAATTTGTCTTCTCGTTTTTAGTGTTTATTAAAAATGAGACGCATATGTTTATTATTTTTACAACTATTTCAAAATTATTTTAATCTCTACTGTTTGAGAATTCTGCTTCGCTTCTTATGCTTTGCTAAAATAAATAAAGTGTTGGGTTGTGAGTGTTACGAGGTTGACGAGACGTGAGACGAGAGGATCCATTTGCAAGGCTTTATTCTTAAACATGGTCAGAACACAGGCAGGAGGTCAGTACACGGCAAACAGGTATGGCAGGGGCAAAACACAGAGCAGTCTGTAGAGCAAGCGTGGGTCGACGATCAGCATACGATATCCAGAGGGCTAGGCAGAGAGAATAATCCAGGAGCACGGGCAGGAATCAGAACACAGGGAATCTAACTAGAATACTTGGGAACGCTTGGTATGCAGGCTAGGCTAACAATACTCGGAGTGTAAGAGAAAGTCCAGAGTTTATATAGTTGTGTGTGATTGGGTGATGGTGATGTGAGATTGTTTTCAGGTGTGTGCGTGATCAGTGCAAACAGCTGTGTTAGTGCAGTGGATGATGGGAAATGCAGTCCTTGAGTGATCTGTAACTGACTGTGTGGTGTGAAAGTCCATGTGATGGGTGAGTGACCTCTAGTGGTGAATGACCAGAAGTTCATGGCCTGGATTTTGTGACAGTGAGGGCACTTTTTTTTATAGCACTCGCAGCGCGGATTACAGTTCATAAACCGACGGCGTGAGCGTGTTTCCAGGTTTTATGGACATATTTCTAGACTCATTAACGTCTGTAAATTAAGAAATTAAAACGTAAATATTAGTAGTGAATGTTTACAGTGGTACTAGCCTATAAATAAAATGGTTATTTTTCGTAAATACTTCATTTCTGCCATATTATGCTTTTAATTATGATTAAGCTTATAGTATATGTACAAACCCGATTCCAAAATAGTTGGGACACTGTACAAATTGTGAATAAAAAAGAATGCAATAATTTACAAATCTCATAAACTTATATTTTATTCACAATAGAATATAGATAACATATCAAATGTTGAAAGTGAGACATTTTGAAATGTCATGCCAAATATTGGCTCATTTTGGATTTCATGAGAGCTACACATTCAAAAAAAGTGGGACAGGTAGCAATAAGAGGCCGAAAAGTTAAATGTACATATAAGGAACAGCTGGAGGACCAATTTGCAACTTATTAGGTCAATTGGCAACATGATTGGGTATAAAAAAGAGCCTCTCAGTGTGGCAGTGTCTCTCAGAAGTCAAGATGGGAAGAGGATCACCAATTCCCCCAATGCTGCGGCGAAAATAGTGGAGCAATATCAGAAAGGAGTTTCTCAGAGAAAATTGCAAAGAGTTTGAAGTTATCATCATCTACAGTGCATAATATCATCCAAAGATTCAGAGAATCTGGAACAATCTCTGTGCGTAAGGGTCAAGGCCGGAAACCATACTGGATGCCCGTGATCTTCGGGCCCTTAGACGGCACTGCATCACATACAGGAATGCTACTGCAATGGAAATCACAACGTGGGCTCAGGAATACTTCCAGAAAACATTGTCGGTGAACACAATCCACGTGCCATTCGCCGTTGCCGCTAAAACTCTATAGGTCAAAAAGAACTATCTCAACATGATCCAGAAGCGCAGGCATTTTCTCTGGCAAGGCTCATTTAAAATGGACTGTGGCAAAGTGGAAAACTGTTCTGTGGTCAGACGAATCAAAATTTGAATTTCTTTTTGGAAAACTGGGACGCCATGTCATCCAGACTAAAGAGGACAAGGACAACCCAAGTTGTTATCAGCGCTCAGTTCAGAAGCCTGCATCTCTGATGGTATGGGGTTGCATGAGTGCGTGTGGCATGGGCAGCTTACACATCTGGAAAGGCACCATCAATGCTGAAAGGTATATACAAGTTCTAGAACAACATATGATCCCATCCAGACGTCGTCTCTTTCAGGGAAGACCTGCATTTCCAACATGACAATGCCAGACCACATACTGCATCAATTACAACATCACGGCTGCGTAGAAGAAGGATCCAGGTACTGAAATGGCCAGCCTGCAGTCCAGATCTTTCACCCATAGAAAACATTTGGCGCATCATAAAGAGGAAGATGCGACAAAGAAGACCTAAGACAGTTGAGCAACTAGAAGCCTGTATTAGACAAGAATGGGACAACATTCCTATTCCTAAACTTGAGCAACTTGTCTCCTCAGTCCCAGACGTTTGCAGACTGTTATAAAAGAAGAGGGGATGCCACACAGTGGTAAACATGGCCTTGTCCCAACTTTTTGATGTGTTGATGCCATGAAATTTAAAATCAATTATTATTTTCCCTTAAAATGATACATTTTCTCAGTTTAAACATTTGATATGTCATCTATGTTGTATTCTGAATAAAATATTGAAATTTGAAACTTCCACATCATTGCATTCTGTTTTTATTCACAATTTGTACAGTGTCCCAACTTTTTTGGAATCGGGTTTGTATATAGTATATTTTGGTGGGTCTTGAAATAGATTATAGCCTACTTGTCTAGGTGGGTCATGGAATGGAAAAGTTTGGGAACCCCTGTTCTAGGGAACAAATTAATGAAACATGGACAGCTGCCACAAATTAATATGTCATAGGAACGAATTAACAAGTTGTATGAATAGACTATATCTGTCCTGCTCGCATGCGCAGCCCTGTCAAAGCGAAGTGCCCGATATGCAATAATTATCTAGGGAAATTATGATTGAACATGACTTATTACTACATTTCAATACAAAATAACTTTGTACTGTATCTGTTTTAATGTACTTTTAAAGTTTGGATCATATTAAAAGCTAGTTTGTACATTAGTAAATTATTTTTGTGTAAGATCCAGCGCCTTCACCGTCACTCACAGCCGTTTGCACGTGTTTTGCGCATGAGCCGCCGCGCCCCAAAATGAAACTGCTTAATCGACCATCGATAGCTTTTATCGATTACGTCTCTTATCGACAATTAATCGATCGTCGATTAATTGTTGAAATCCCTAATTTGTAGTAAATCTATATTCACTCAATCAAATCGAGAATCAAATCAATAATCAAATTGAGAGCTTTGCGAATCAGAATCGAATCGGAATGATACCCAGCTATAGCTGTATATAGTCAATCAGGGACAATCTTTTTAACAAAGTTTGTGTAATGTGTGTAGGATATATCATAGGACCCATTAAAGAGGACCTATTATGCCTTTTTATACAATGTGTATATATCTATTTTCTCACGTGTTCCAAGAATGTATCTATGAAGTATCAGGTCAAAATACTGCACAGATCACTTATTATTTAATCTGCATTATGCCTTAAATAAATGCCATTTCTCATGAGACACTCTCTCTTGTAAATTCTACCAGGTATCAAAGCTTTGGTGTCAGAGAGGCGTTGCTCCTCTCTCTCGAAATCCTCCACGCACTCCAACCTCTTGATGTGTGTGGCTGAAAAGGCTGGCTCACTTCTACCAAGGCGTCTGACCTCCCCATGTGTATTTCAATTAATTTTGTTAAGACTTTTTCTGAAATTCTGAAAGAAAAAAAAACATGCACATTTATTAGAGTTGCATGATTTTGGGGGGAAAAACATCCAATGTAACTTGGTTCCCTGAAATATCAAGAATGAGCATTGTGACAGGCACTGAAGCCTGACTGAATGACATTTGCACACCTGCTTGAACAATTTGCTTTTCAGCCTGCTGAAACAGGCAAAGCAATACATCTGTGTAAGTCGGTGCTGAATGCCTTGCAAGGTCAGCTATACAATGCTTGTTTCCATAATCTCAGGGAACCGAAGTTTTGTTATGAATTGAGATGCATTGCATTGCCCCATTTGCTGATGTTTTGGGGGAACATAATTTAAAAGTGCTGTGCTACAAAACACAGAATCCATCCCACGAGCCTATAGCTCATGGGCACTCAGGGATGAGGGCCTAGACTGCTTAAAGACAAGAAAAAAATAGCCTAATGGACACATTGCATAGACCTCACAGGAGGTCAAAAACTGCAAAGCAAACAAAATATGTGCCTGGGAAGCAGGGATGTCTATAGAACCTGGCAATGGTGGGTGATGACATAATATGAATGAAGACAGGATAGAGAACACAACAGGTGAGTATAACTGGTAAGTATAAACATGTGTAGACCTGATGGATGAGTTTGAAGCAGATGAATATGGCAGGTAATACTTATCATGTGAACTAGGAAAGACATAGTCCAAAGTCCAATAATGTTCTGGTAAGTAACAAGTGGGTAAACACTGTAACTAAACAACAAAGAGATTGTTGGAAATCAGAGAATGAAAGATACAGGTAAGTAACCACCAGGTAGGTAGAAGAAAGTCCAAACTTCCAAAATGTTTTTTTTTTAAGTCAAAAATAATAAAAAATGCTGTATTTGTCACCACATGGAAGAAGTCCTTGTGAAACTGTGCTGATTCATTTAGCTACAAAACTGCACCATATTCAACCACTGTAAAGCTTGATTAATAAGAACATCTAGTTTGCTTGTACAGTGTGTCTTGTTCAGTTCAGTTTGGGTGCTTTTGACATTGGTTGAAATACTTTAACACTTACTTGCAGTGTGCATTGGGAATATATCGGTTGACCGCTGAGACCTGCAACTCCAGTACCTGTGTAAGAAAACAGATCTGGCCACAAAACATAAAGATTGCAATTAATATTTGATAATCTGTATTGTTAAAAATTAATGGTGCACAGCTATGACCATCATCGCTGTAGGAGGCTGTTATCCCTGGTGCCAGTGCTGTGTCTGATCCTGCCCCTATCATCGTTGTAACGGAGGCTGTTATCCCTGGTGCCAGTGCTGTGTCTGATCCTGCCCCTATCATTATTGTAACGGAGGCTGTTATCCCTGGTGCCAGTGCTGTGCCTGATCCTGCCCTATCATCATTGTAACGGAGGCTGTCACCCCTGATGGAAGTAATTAATTTAATAATATTAAATTGTAATAATACATTTTTAATTAATAAAGTGTTGTCTATCTTATCTCATCTTGAGCCAACACTGTTGACTGCCTGACCTGTAGCTGTGTCTGGATCCATTACTGTACCCTGATGTGACACTGTGTCTGGAACTCTCGGTGCCATGATGCGTGACTGTGTCCTGATGAGACGCTGTGCCTGGACCCATCACTGCGTTTAGGACTTCCAGATTTAGGTTTTTCATATTGAGAGCCTGAAAAATACACAAAGAATGTTAGATTAGACATTAGATTAGTTTTATAGTTTTTAGTTTTTTTTAGTGGTTAATTTAATGCAATAAAATAATACTTACTGCATGTGGACATTCTCTGCCCAAGACCACCACCAAACTCAGCCTGACTGGACAAGGCTGAAATTTTAGAGTACAAAAATGAAAATAAACCCTATTATGCTTTTCATGATATTTCTGTTGGTGTGTATCGGTGTTGTGTATTATTATATATTATATTATATAATATATATATATTATACATATAACTATCATTTTTTGCATTAATATATATGTGATCAGAACTCACAAGTTGACTTTTTAGATGCCTCATTCAAAACTGGCTTTAACTTTGTTGGTGCAATGGAAAGGGGGGAAGCTTCTTACCTACTAAGATACAATTTAAATTAAAAATAAGAAAGTCCATCTGTAACATAATGAATGTATAATGAATATAATCATGTGAATTTTTACCCATCATGCTCTCGTCTTCCAACTCATCAGAATCTGTTCAGAGCAAATCGACATTTTAAAAATAAATTGTAAAAAAAAAAAAAAACATTTCCATGCTTGACATTTCTGTATTTAGAGAGAAACACACCAACGACATAGTCGTCAAAAGTTTCTTTTCGATCTTTTCCTCTTGCTACCACCACTACCTCCTCCTCCTCCTCATTCTCCTCGGCTTGGCTGGTCAAGTTATAGCTTTCGCAGTCACGAATATTGTCTAGAGGTGTATTAAACATTGTAATAACTGCAATAACTCACTAATTATGTAATAATTTGAACCATCCTTTAATTAAAACTTACCTGAAGTAATTTTTTTTTAATTAATGGGAATATCAGCCAGTCATCCTGGGGGTCTTTTTTCATTCTGAAAGCTTCTTTTGTTCTATTTTTTGGCCATTTAACTGTTTTGTTATTTATATTTATCCAATTATTGGGAAGTGTGCCTTCTATTTCCTTTCCATTTTCCACCGACAGCCTGGCAAACATGGTCTGAAAAGGACAGTATATGCATGTTACTTTAAGATGCATGTTACTTTATCAGTTAATTTCATATCAACTTGTAGTAGAGAGAAAAGTATACATTTGTATCAGTATGCACTGTAAAAAGTAATCACTGAATCTACTTAAGAAAGCTTGTAACTGATTTTGTCAAATTTGTTGATTTTACTCGATTATGCTGTGTTATATGAACTTTCAGTTGGCCATTGTGATGACGTGCTCAACAGATGTCTGTGATTGGCTACAATGATCATTGCTTCACGCTATTCACCGAGTGCTTACACAGATACACACGGGGCTGTTTGAAAGCCGTGTCTATCAGTGGATCGGTCTATGAGCGGATATATTAGGAATCCGCTGACTGATCCGTGATAGACACGGCTTTCAAACAGCCCCGGTGTGTGATCTGTGTAAGCACTCGGTGAAAGAGCGTGAAGCAATGATCACTTTTGATGATTTGATGATTACTTTTGACAACACTAGTTCTTTACTGGGGTTCATATTATTTTGTCAAACATTTTCTATACAAATTGAAATGCAACTTCATTTACTTGCATTTTCAGTGACTTGATTAATGTTAGTCTGGCCTATTTTTATTTTTTTATTTTAGCAGAGTTCAGTCGCATATCTGGCAAAAAACCTGCAAACCGAATTTTTTTCAAGAACTGGACAGATTCACTCAACGGTTCATTGACATCTTCAAAGCCCAAGGGGGGAGACATTGGATGTAAGCTTAAGAAGATTCTGCAACAGATTGAAAATGAGGTAAGCTACATAGACACACCCAATTATTATTTTATTTTTTTCTGGTAAAACAACTATTGCTTTTGCGGTTGTTTTTTGCTCGTTGCTGTGTTGGTGCTATGAGTGCTATTTTTGGGGGGGGAAAGTAGAAATGCACAGTCTCCTGTGAGGGCTAAGTTTAGGTGTAGGGTAGGTGTAGGGCAATAGCACATACAGTTTGTACAGTATAAAAACCATTACGCCTATGGAGAGTCCCCATAAACCAAAAACCAACATGTGTGTGTGTGTGTGTATGTAACTACTAAAACTTGTTCACTCTGTTGTCCAATTCTGTATTTCACACTGTGAAAAAAAAAAGAAAGGGACATTGATTGTTGTACATAATTGCTGTATGTGCAAAATTGCAGTATGTGTGTTGTTGATAAAGGCATGACTTGAGTAACATTTTTTTGTTGAATAAATGTTCCAGTGTTGTGCCAAAAATCTTTTGTCTGTCTTTGTTTTAATAACTTAGAGTTTTGAGTACAACTTACTTGAGAAATTTAAGGTAATCAGTTTCACACATTTTTTCTAGTAATGTGAACAAGCAGACTTGTTAAGATAACTGTTTGTTTGTTGTACTAAACTTATCTTAAATTTGTGAGTTGGCTCAACTTGTCAGATTGAGTTACGAATACTCAAGTTTTCTAGTTTACCACTACACAATACACAAGTTATTATACAAAGTTTTTATTAGTTTTATCAACTCAAAATGAGTAAGTTGAGGTAATCAGTTTCCACAGGTTTTCAAGTAAACTCAATGAATTACTTTTTACAGTGTGTGTGGTCCTTAGGAATCAAACCCTTGACTAATGATATTGTTAACACCTACTTCTATAGTTAAGCTACAGGAACACCTGATATTATTAAAACTATTACAGTGTACTCTTCTACAGTAAATTAAAATGGAGATTAGACTAAATTCAACCTTTAACATTTGTGCTCCATGCCATGGCGTAGGGGTATGAGGACATAACCACCCGTTTCTTGTGAAAGGCAGGCCACCTTGCGGATGAGATCTGTTTTATGCAGTAGTCCTCTTTTCATCCTGCCCTGTCCATTCCTAGTGCACACTATATTCAGAAGTTTGGAACTGCACGGTTGATGAAACAGTGTTGTAGTGTAGCGCTGGTTAAGAATTTTGCACACAAAAGTTCCATCTCTGCATTTTTTTCTTGAATGAAAGCAAAGCTTTCATCTTTCAAAGAGAAAACAAGAGTCTTTCTCTTTCAGAGAAGCAAGCACAGGCTGTGTGGCATGTTGCATTTTGCCCAGGTTGTTGTTTTCTGCATGTTCAATCTCAGACAAACGCCTGGTAACCCTGTTCCAGGGACTTTTCCCATTCCTCACACATTTTTGATTTTTTGCAAGTGGTTTTCGAAAGGAAAACAGCTAATTTCATTATAGTGAACGTTTGAAGTGTCTGACATCTTCGTGAAGGTGCAATAGTCCATGTACATTGTACACAGGAAAACACTTGCCATACAGGTCAGCACTGCACATGACAAAGTGCTTCATTAGCTCTTGGGCAAACTGAAGGTAAGCATTCGGATTGTCATCTGACTCCAGCATTATGGACATTGACACAGTTAATGACAGGAAATGGCTGTATTTCTCAGGGGACAACACATCTTTCAGGACCACAGGTCCTGTGTATAACAAAAACTGCCGTAATTCGGTGGCCTTCCACCTGTCCAGATCATGTAAACCCCGGGTTGCCGTGCAAATTCACTTGGCATCTTCCCTCTCAGGGCATTCAGCTTTTGTGATATCTCCCCCTTTTGCCTTACAGACAAACGACAGTGGTTCGGGCCTTTGGTCAAGAACAACATGAGGCGTCTAACAACTCCAAGATGACTATATGCATGTAATCTAAAACAAAAGAGCTCACGCAAGGAATTAATGCAGGAATTAAGGGGCTGACACCGTTTTGGTGGCTGCTGTACTCTTTTCTACTGAAAGCTTCATCTGTTCGAAGACAGCATTCCTGTTCACTGAACACAATTCTCCCTCGACATGCTCACCTCTGATTACACATCTTTCACAGCTGTCATAGGCATTGTGATTCTTGATACATTTAAGATATGCTCTTGCCGGGCATCACATATCAGAGCTTCAATTTGCACAGTGTAAGTCTGGTCTTCATAACTTATCCCATTGTCCTGGAGATGCTTGTACTCGTTCAAAAAGTCTGAAAGAAACTCTTCCAGGGGACTGGGCTTCTTTTGTCCACAAATATAGCGACTATAAATGGGTCAAAGTGGCTAAACTTTGCGAGTATTGGCCAGAATTGAATGCCGCTACTTTTGAAAAGTGGTATACCATCAATGTTTACACTGAGGTGTACAGCATTACTCGCTGTCTGACTTAAAAACTGGTGGATCCCTTCTCTAACCCATAATATTTGTACTGCCCGCCACATTTACCAACAGATGTTTTATCTGTGGTGTAGAAAGAAGTGTCCTTGCATCCATAGGCAATGAGTGCCTTGTTTTATATATGGACAGTAAACTCATTCACAGATCTGTGTGTCTCTCTGTTTTTTTGTGGCCCACTGTTTCAAGTCGTCCTCCAGGTTTACATTTACTTCTTCATCATTTTGTTTGTGTTCCAAATCTGCAGACTCCTGATTGTCATCACTACAGGATTCTAAACTGTCTAAACTAATTGTAGACCCAGGCTCACTGTCACTGTCAAAAGCATTTGGAATGCCCGCAGACTGTCATCACTGTCTGAATCTTGCAGAAGTTGATCCAGTTCTCTTTTTCTTTTTCGCCATATTTTTAAGTAAGCCATCTGTAAAACAAGTAAGTCAGGGGTGGACAAGTTTTTATTTTTTTTTATTTACTCGGTTAAGTTGTATGTACTTGGAAAATCTATTTTAAGCTTGACAGATTTAGTTATATGAACTTATAAAGTTTAGTTGGAATAACTTTTTGTTTTTGAGAATTCAGTACAATTGTACCGATCAGTACCTTATTTTTCTTAGTCAACCACACCATAAAAACTTTTTTTAATTTAGTGTTCGTGCTGCATTAAATGTTTAGTCAATTCAAATAACCATGTTATCACCTAGTCCAGCTTGACATTTCATGTTGGCTAAACCTGCAGCATGAATACTAATTTCTTAACTTTTTTTTTTTTTACACAGTGATAATTGCTGGAAGAGTATATATGCCAGTGTTGCTTTGCCCCATTAAATTATTATTGCTAAATCATTATCTGTCGATTACTTTACAACTGTCAGGAATTGTCACATGGATTAATGGATTAACTCAACAGGTTTATTGATCAATTCAGGTAAGTGAATGACAATGGTAAAGGCTGATTGACTTGTGAATAACTGTTGGTCTTGATTTTGCAGTTGGACATGAACTGTAGCATATAGGAAGCACATACCACTGTACAGAGGTAAGTAACAGGACATCAGGAGATGCAATGATGGAGATCAGAAGATGTGACGGGATTGAACCATGGTGCGATACAATTCTAACAGGTGAAAAGAGGTAAAGCTGTCTTGATTCTAGTCGGACACTAGACACAAATTGAGTCGTGCATGTTTTTATGCCTGGTTGCATATTGCATATTGGATAGTGATGGATCAGGAAACTGCAGGGGACTTGACTGCGCTGGGGCTACAGGAGAGCCAGCAAAGTTGGTGGTCTCCTGAGTCCTGGCAGAGCAGGAGACTTCATGTCGGTATGTAACTTTGGGATACCTCTGGAGTGTCGGCAGGTCTTTGATCGCCAGCTAGGTTTAGAGGCATAGTGAATCTTGAAAGGGTCGGGAGGTATCATGACTATAGCAGTGCCCTCAGTGGTTGCAATGATTGAGTCGAGTGCAGCTTCAATGGCTGTGACGAGGAAACATAGAGCAGCTTCCATAGCTGCCATGAAGGAGCAGGATGCAACTTCCTTCGCTTATGATGAAGGAGCTTGGAATGGCCTCTGTGGCATGAATAAATTATGCAGTTGAATTTTGATTGTCACCATGTCAGGAAAAAACACCCTGGGAACAGGTAAGTTTCAAACAGACCAAACTCTTTATTAACTGATAAAGCAGCTGAGCAGATAGTGGTAATCCAGACTGAGTGATGACAGTCACTGAATGGTCTTTGCAGATCAGATGAATGGAGAGAGCAATGAGGGAATGGAATAGCAGACTGGATACAGAAGGAAGGAGCAGAGTCCAGGTAAGTAAACCACGGTTTAATATCAATCTGGGTATAGCAGTCCTACTGTAGACGAGACCAGACAAGGAGTGAATGTGTGCGTGCTGCTTAAATCTGGTGTAGGTGATTGGTGACAGATGAGGATGTACGCTAAAGCTTAAAATACACAAGTGCTGGAACTGCGTACAGGTGCGAACTAGCCCGTTTGAAACGGCGTTAAAGTTAATTTGACGTTTGACATTCATTAGACATTCTCGGTTTCATACCTTTAAGTCCTGAGGGCATTTTTTGCCTCACTGAAGATGTTGTTGAAGTTTTTTTTGACATACACAATTCATGATATCAGAAATAACCATTTTTACTAGTGACACTTACATTTTAACATGTAACAATTCAATTCCTGATATCAGCAATTAAATTCCTGATATCAACAATTTAATTGTTGATATCAACAATACATATGTTTAAATGTTAAAATTTGCGACAAATTATGGCAAGCCGTTTTGACTTTTATTCCTTCACAGATATGAATTCTTGATATCAACAATTAATTTTTTTGTAGCAATATTTTCTGCTATTTATACTAATATACTAATACTAAATTATTAATTCCAAAACATCATTCGCATCTTATATGTGTGTGGTGAGTTTGTTCACGTGATTCATATTTCACGCTTCAGAACTTCCATTAAGGGAACATAGTGAGCAACGGATTGAATTGACTGACTTTTTTAGGGATTGAATGTTTCAGTGCACTGATAGAATTTTGTGATTGAGACAGCCCTTAAAATGGCCGACTCCCTGATCAGTGCCATGAACTAGGAAGCTGATTGAAACACACCCCTGAGAATGTGTCTGACGGTTAAAAACATCCTAAAATGCCAATGATCTGTTCACAGACAAGCAACGAAAGGGAAAAAATTATACATAGATCTGTTTTGATATAGGTGCAGAATAGCTTTAGCTAAAGTAACTAGAAAAAATATATTTACAAACCAACATTACAAACATGTTACCAATATAAAAATTATGGTAAATGATCATGAATTTAATGTCTTAAGACAGTGAATACTGGCTGCTGCACAGTGTTGCTGTAAATGATCTGAACTAGTATTTTGTTAGTCACAAAATATACTTACAAAGCCAAAGACGATGTGAAATATGGCTCTGAAAAGAGCCTTTGTTGTGGTGTTCAGCGGCTGTTGAGACAACAAGCAGAGGGGAGAAAAAGAAGAAGAAAAAAACATGGCAGAACATGTGAGAGATTGCACAAATAAAAAATGTATTCATTTTTTTTTTATTGATCGTTATTGACTAACTTAAACACGGCAAATCAGAGATGCAGGATGCTAGACTGTGTTGTAAAGTAGCTATTCCTTTAATGTTTTTCTTAAGACAGTGAAGACTGGCTGCTGCACAGTGTTGCTGTAAATGATCTGAACTCAAATAATGTTAAGGTGTCTGACAGTTAGTCACAAAATATACTTACAAAGCCAAAGACGATGTGAAATATGGCTCTGAAAAGAGCCTTTGGGGTGGTGTTCAACAGCTGACTGATCACTTACAAAAAACCAGACGGTAGACAACACTGAAAAAAAAAGTTATTTTCATGGTATAAATTAAAAAGGCTCTGATTAATGAATAGCCTGCTACCATCTGAAAAAGCACTGATGAGATAAGAATGCAAAGAGAATAGATTTTATTACATTAAATCCCTATCAACTAAGTCACATAAACATGTGACTTTATTATTAAAAGTTGAGATTATTATTATTATTATTTTAAAATGAGTCTTTCGGCCTCAAAGTGCAAGTCAACGGAAAAGGGCACCTCGCGAGCTCACAGCCAAGCCAGCGAGACTGGTGCCCTTCTCTGTTGACTGGCTGCTATAATAATAAGTAATAATAATAAAATTGTGTCTTTATTTATTTTAAAGTAATGTTAACATGACAGATATAATCCCGAAACCAATGAGCTCCGTTAGCGTAAATGACGTCACACAGTCAGCCTAACGGCATTTAACGGCATTTTATGGTTAATGAACGGTACAGACAAGCAGAAAAGGAACAAAAAGAGCGGGAAAACCATTGTGTGAGAATTAAAAGCGTAAAATCTACTGGTAAAGGTAGTATGTCAATTTTTTATTAAGTTTATTAAGTTTCATACGTGCGTTAATCTTACCCTGAGAGGGAGAAAAACGCGTTTTTCACATCAGACTGTTCTTATAATTTGATTTTATAATTGTATAATTATCCTGTTTTAATATTTTATGTGTCATTGTGGTTATATGTTTAAACATTTGTTTAAATAAGATGTTTGAGTAAAAAGACATTTACCTCAGTGCTGCAGGTGTCAGAATGTTGCCGGGCTATGCGCGCGGTGGACAGGGCCCATATATAAACTGCTGCCAGGTTTCGCGGCTCAGCACGCGAGTAAAAAAACTTTATTTATTTATTATTTATTTATTACATAATATATTATATATATAATATATATATCACAAAATGACCCCAACTGAAAATTAATGGGAAACATATTTTTTTTTTTGTCAAATAAAATCAGTTTATCTTTAATAAATGTTATGAGGACATCGGGAATAAAAAAATCCTGTTTAAAAAAAAATAAAAAAAGACATGAATAGACATGAAAAGGCACAAACAGTGGGATTTTTGTTTTAATCACAAATCAATTTTCATTTTTTTTACTTTATATAAAGATCAAATTATTATTTAAAAAAAAAAATTATTTATGAAAAATGTGTGTAAAATGGCCACAAATGAGTTTTTCCATTATATACAATGTATCTATAAACTGTATCTAATTTGAATATTAATGTATTTTTGGGGCAACATAGAATGAACAAATAAGTGCAATAATGGGAGTAATAATTAGCAAGATTTTCAGAATAATATGTAATATTTAATAGGAATATTGATATATAATTGTTTCTCTACTCATTTTGTTGTGTCTCCCAAATGTGTAATAAACATGCTTTAAGTCCTGGTGTCCTCTACCGTGGACATGTATGAAATCGATGTCCTGTTTCATAACAGAAGGTCATATTTTGATTTGAAACCTCATAACATTTTCCTGAGATGTTGATTTATGACAAACAATTTGAAAACTAGTTAGATTTAAATGATAATTACAAAATATTATCATATTTCCATAAGGGTGTTATATTTGATCACTAAATTAATGTGAGCCATTTTAAAAGACCAAGGAGAGGGAGTGGTCATGGTGAAACATCCAATAATTTGGTATCTCTGAAAAGCCCTGAATCTGGACATCCAGTCTTAAAACTGTGACATGTAATGTCTCAGAGAAATCACTAAAACATAATGTCCTCTACAGAGGCAAAAAACTCCATAGCTGGTAGTCAGGAGGATAGACACACAAAACACGAAACGGTGTGTCTGCTATAAAGCATTTGTATTGAATATGGCAAATGAAATAAGCCACAAAAGCAGATAATGTTTACATGTACATAAATTCACAAAATATATTACAAATGTTGGAGCAGTTGGCCACAGCCAGAAAGAATAATGTATGTCTATGGCTCTCTACTGGATATATGTGGTCATATTACATTCTTTCTAAAAACTATTCCAGTAGAATTTTCTCTAACCGGCAAATGGCATTTTCTGTCCCTAACACCTAGATCAATATCCAGAAACAACTTATATTTAATTAAGATGAAGATTAAAGTGATTTTTTTCAAAAATGCAATTTTTCATACTCAAGCTAAAAAGTGTAATTAAGTATTTTTTCATTAAATGGGTAAATAAGTACCACATATCCCACAAACACAGCAAAATCATATAAGTTCTATATAGAAGCAAAAAAAATTGTCATTTGAATCATTAAAAATGTAAAAAAAAAAATTTATGGAATCACGCTCTTTGTCTTTGTCTGTGACCCAAAGACCATGAACATAATCAGGAAATGAAGAGAGTATGAAGGTTAAGTTTGTTTTGTTGGATTTTCCCAACAGACTTTCACACCATTATATCTCTTCTAACATTCAAATAGTTGGTCGGGAATTCCCTTCAACACAGTCCCTGCTGGTGTTTAAAAATCAAACCCAGCACAGGTCAGTAGCCTTTACCTGTCAGTGTCACATTATAAATGTACAGCTTGCAACCAAAAAAATTGCACCCATATTGACAATATTTTTTGTTGTTTTCTTTTCAAACACCAAGGCAAGTCTGATGCATGTAGTCAATTTGGAATATCTTGTATGCACTTGAGTCCTCAAGAATCTTATCCACCACTATAATCCATGTCCTTCTGGATTCAGTGAGTTATGATCTCACTTATCATAACCTTAGCAACTAAACGATTTACACATTTAAAAAATATTTAACAAAAAAAAAAAATCTAACCTTTCATTGAACTAAAACAATTGAAAATGGGGGAAAATGTAATTATGAAATAAATGTTTTCAAATACACGTTGGACACAATTATCGGCAGCCCTAGAAATTCTTAGGAGTAAAATATCTCTGAAGTATATTCCCATTCATATTTACAATTTTGAGCACTCCAGGGTGATTATGAACATGAAATTATCCAGCCATGGCTTCCTGTTTCACAGAAATATAAATAGGAAGGAACACAAAGACCAAATTCCTTAATCATCCATCACAATGAGAAAAAAACAAAGAATATATTTCTGATGTGCAGCAAAAGATAATTGAGCTTCACAGATTAGTGAAGTGGCTTTAAGAAAAGAGCTAGAGCAGTGAAAATTCCCATTTCCACCATCAGGGCAATAATTAAGAATTTCCAATCAACATAAAATGTTATGAATCTGCCTGAAAGAGGAAAGTGTCTGTATCGTCCGAATGCACGGTGAGGAGGAGAGTTTGAGTGGCCAAAGACTCTTCAAGGACCACAGCTGGAGAATTGTAGAGAAGGTTGAGTTTCAGGGTCAGAAAACCTTTAAAAAAATGTTAAACTGTCCCTACATCAGCACATGTTGTTTGGGAGGGTTTCAAGAAATATTCTCCTCACTCATCCAAAACAATCTCCATCATATTCAGTTATCAGACACGACTGGAACTTCAAATGGGACTGGCTTCTATGGTCAGATTAAGCTAAAAAATGAGCTTTTAGCAGCAAACACTCAAGATGGGTTTGGTGCACACACGCAGGGATTAAAAAGTACCCCATGTGTGCAATGAAATATACTGCTGTATTTTTAATGTTGTGGGCCTATTTTTCTGCTGGAGGCCCTGAACATCTTGTTTAGATACATGGCATCATGGATTCTATCAAATACTAACAGATAAAAAATCAATAAGTGACTGACCCTGTTAGAAATCGTATAATGGGCCATGTTTGGATCTTCCAACCGTACAATAATCCAAACACAAACTGCAAAAACACACAAAAATGGGTCACTGGGCACAAAACCAAGCTTCTGCTATGGCCATTCCAGTCCTCTGACCTGAACCCTGTAGAACATGAGTGAGGTGAACTGAAGAGAGGAAGCTGTGAATCTGAAGGATCTGGAGAGATTCTGGATGAAGGAATGTCTCTGATCTCTTGTCAGGTGTTCTCTAATCTCATCAGCCATTATAGGAGAACATTTAGAGCTGTTAAACTGGCAAATGGAGGTTTCAAAAAGTGTTGAATAAAAGGGTGCCGTTAATTGTGGCCAATGTGTATTAGAGAAAAAACATTTATTTCATAATGATATTTCCCCATTTTAAATTCTTATTCTCCAATGAAAGGTTAGATTTCTGTGATTTTTTTTAATAAAAGATCAAAAGGATTAACAACGCAGATTAATTTTCACAGCCTTCTTTGATCATTACCAGGGTACAACCAATTCTGACCACGTATATATATTATATACAATTCTCAGAAATCATGTTTTATCATTGTGCATTCCAATTAATCTCAATCAAACTGCAGTTGGTTATTTTGACTAGGTTAAAAATAAACAAAAAAAAAAAAAAAACGATAACTAACACAATAAGACAATAAAAACATGATAAACATAATAAAACATGATTTTTGAAAATCAGTTATCTGTTTTTGCAAATAAACTCTTCATATATAGTATATATTATATATATATTATTGTATATATAGGGTGAAGTCAGCTAAAATGGGCCACGTTCTGGTAAATGACTTATAATACCATCAAATAAGCTATGCATGAGATCTAGTGATATTCTTATAAATTAGCATGGTCTCTTAAATATATTTATATTTTTGTAAATGTATAAAAGTTTTAAATTATGAGAGTTAGAGTATCAGCAGGTACCTTCTTGAGCCACGGCACAACATTCAGGTAAAATGGGCCAATATAAAAAGAGACAACACAGGTAAATTCAGCTTAAATCATTTTATTTTTAACAGTAATTTGACAGTATTGTCTTTAGTGTACCATAGCAACACCATAAATGTATTTCATTAAATAGAAAGTTAAATGAATATTTAATTAAAAAATGCAATTAAAAATGAACTGTTCATACTATAGGTGTGTGTTTCTGTGCATTGGTGTCTTTTGTGTGCATGTATGTATGTTTATATTTTTTTTAAAGACTTAAGATTTGGTATGGATGCATATCTACAGTAGGCCTATAAACCTATTTTCACCTCAATTTCTGTGTAAAAGTGTGTGTGTGTATGCAGCCCATTTCACTGACATCTTCCTTTCTTTCCCTCTTCTCTCTTCTTGTCTCTGTTTCCTTTCTTTGCTTGTCCTCCTGCCATACTGTCTGCAATGCAATTAAAAAAAAAAAAAAAGACTGTTAAGATTTTGTATGGATGCATATCTTCAGTAGGCCTATAAACCTATTTTCACTCACTCATTTCTGTCTAAAAGTGTGTGTATGCAGCCCATTTCAGCTGAAAAACATGGCCCATTTTAGCTTAACCAGCCATTTCTACCTAAAAATGACTTTTTCACAAAAATCTAAGTTTCTTTTATAAATGAAACTTTTTTATTTGAAAGAGCATGTCAAAACATTGTTCATAAACCTTTGCTTTGTTGGTAAGCTTACTTATAATTGCTTTAGTACCCTTATTAGTGATTAATGAATTTTTCTATGTCAGGCTCAATTACCTTACAATTTCTCTGAGAAGCTTCATGTAAAAACTCTGCCCTGCCCACCTTAAAAAACTCAGACCAATAAAAATTAGTGTTACATGTCAACAAGTGTTGAAGCAACAATGCAAGATCAGTTATTGTGATTTTCTGTAAAAATTTGAAAAAATATGATGCTACAACCTTATTTCATTTTACCTGATAGCCATTTTAGCTGACTTCACCCTCGTTACAATTCAACTCCCACTCGTTACAATGACAAAATGTATCTGCTCTATATTGTCAATAGTCAATACGTAGGCCTGGTATATCAAATCGGTGCAAGGTATATATGGAAATGGATTTTCGTTTAAATATAATCATAATAATATAATTTCGTTATACTGTCGATTTTCTGTATGTTCCTAGAAGTCCCAAAAAAAAATCTAGAGGTCAATTTTGAACGTAGAATCTACGTAGAATCTACGTCCAAAGGGGTCGTAGTTTGACGTCCAGATCGTACCAGATTTGCACGTCGTGTAGATGTACAGATCTGGTCCTGGACCGACCGACGCAATATAGACATGATCTGCACGTCCATATGACGTCTAATGTTTGTTGGGGTTCACAGGCACAATACATGTTTATAGTTCGTTGCGCTGCTGCTGATGTTTTAACAGTGGTCCTTGTGTATCATGTGTAAACAATTTATGTTCTGGTTGACTCATTTTTAGTTTGAGTAATGCTGACATGTCAAGTTAGTAACGCTGAAATGTGGTGCGTGTGATGGCACCAGCTGACACCGATCATAAAAAAAGAATAAGTTACAGAAACAAATAAAAGCATTTAGTTCCTCACAAAAACGAAGTGGCCTATATTGTCGCACTGTTTTTTTTCTTTGTTAATAATCTGTATTAAGAGAAATATATTTCGTGTAGCCCTATTGATATTAATAATGTCTGTTTTTTGTCCATTCACAGAATCGCTGCAGTGTGTGATACGACGATGTTGTGATTCATCTCAGGCTGTTGGTTATCTGCTAATTTGCGCATAAAGCTAAAGCCTGAAGGAAAAAAAAAAGCTTTGTTTGTCAGTTTTTGTAAAATAACAAATTTGATATTTGTAATTGTCTCATTGTTTGTCTTGTCTGTCCTGTTGCTGCATCTGTTTTGCTGTGGACTTCTGTCACTATAACAAAATTCCTCGTGTGTGTATAACATACATGGCCAATAATAAACTCATTCTGATTCTGATAATCTAAATTAACAAATTGCTGTCATTATACAGTTCTCTATGCTGCACGCAATTCAGCTAACTCAAAAACTTGCATACACGAGCTCAGACCTGACTGATAATTTGATCGTAGGCCACCGCTCGCGTCCATATTGATAAATTACAAGTTGTCGTGTTTCGAAGAATAACCGTTACACACAATTTTTCGGTCGTACGTTCTGTTTCGTAAATGAGGTCCACTGTGTGATTTACTATATAAATATATGCAATTACATTTTTTTTTGATTTTTATTCTTTATTACATATAATTATAATTAATTAAATTACATTTATTTAAAATAATAAAAAATATATAATATAAATATTAGTTTCTTGTTTTTTTGTTTAGAAATTTTATTTTTTTCTTTATTTACAATAATTAAAATTTAAATTACATTTAATAAATAATATAAAATTGTAAATATAAAAAATATACACGTATACACATCAATAATATATATATAAAAATATATATAAATTATATATATAAATAAATATATATAATATATATATATATTACACACACGCACACCACACCATAACACACATAAATATATATATATATATAAATTATATATATATAACTTTTTTATCCTCTTTTTTAAATAAAATTTCAATTTCAATTTATAATAAATACTTAAAAATAATTTCACGTTTGTTTATTTTATCGTTTTTATAAATGTAATTTCAATTTCAATTTTATTTAACATGTATTAATTTCAGAGTTTACTGCCAAGTTACTGTTGTTTTATTGGCCTGATGATCAGTGTATTCACATTTGATGGAAGCTAGTGTTACCATGGTACATTTCTGTACAAGACGTTCATAATAATGTTTTAAGATGTAGAAATATCTGAGGAATTCCTGTGAGATTGTGAGTTTTAGATGCTGGTTTCCATTCATTATTGCATACTGTGAAATCTTAATAACCTCTTGTTTGCTGTAGTGTTGGCAGTAATCTTCCTGTGGCTCATCTGACCCGTATTGGTTTTTAGGTGACATTTGAGCCTATAACGCATCCTCTTGAGTTTACACCGAACGTCATCCATCAGCGTGCTTGATTTGAATCCACAATCTGGCCTAATGACCCCCCATCAGATTTCACAAGATAAACGTCTCGTCTTGAAAACGGAAGCAGTGTGTTTGGAAGCCCATTAGATGGAGGTTTGCGGAGCGAGCCGGTCATTCAGGATCTATCGGTCTGACCGTCTTGGCTCCCGCAGGAGATGAATCCGAGTAAATGATTACGCCGAGGGGGTAATTAAGAACAATCTGTCTTCAAACACTCATTTTGCTGGACTACTTTACCCTTCATTTGCCTTTCCATTTTCTCTAATGTATAATTTCGCTCTCTTTTCTCCATTCCTCCCACGCACAGGATTGTTTTTGCACTGTAGAGTAAATACCACGAGCTCTAGCAGAGAGGCAGGTTTTTGTTAAAGACCCTCAAAGGCGTGAGACGAGGGCTCAGCACCGAAGCCCCTCGCTGAGGATCGATCCGCTGCGCTATTGGCAACATCCCTTTGAATAAAACACAGCGCTATTGAGTTCACAATCCCCACTGGGCCCAAGAATAGGGAGACATAACCTTTCACATCTCGGCTTTGTGCACCGAGATTCAAGTCGTCACCCCCAGCGACCTCCACCTCCCCACCGAGAGGAGAGAAGCAAGAGAAGCAGTGTAAATGTCAGAGAGGAAAGCAGGCACTTCAAAATACGTCTTTTTATCCCTTCCCTCATCCCACCCAACCAAAGGCTCTGAACTGAGAGTGTGATCCTCAAATACTCTGAAAAATCAAAGGAGATTTACCTGACTACTGCCAGTAGAGACGTAGATTTTGTAATGTTTCTGAAAGAAGTCTCGTCTGCTCACCACGGCTGCATTTATTTGATACCAAAACAGTAAAAATTGTGAAATATTATTACAATTTAAAACAGCTGTTTTCTATGTGAATATGTGTTATACTGTAATTTATTTCTGTGATCAAAGCTGTATTTTCAGCATCATTACTCATCTTCAGTGTCACATGATCTTCAGAAATCATAATAATATGCTGATTTGCTGCTCAAGAAACATTTCTGATTATTATCAATGTTGAAAACAGTTGTGCTGCTGTTATTAAAGTTAATTAAAAACTAAAACTAAAACCATAAAGACATTTTCATTACTTGAAATTAAATAAGTGTTAACTGAAATAAAAATAAAATAAAATAATAATTAAATAATAAACAAGATTTCTCATTTTCAGTTAGTTGAACTTGATGTACTAAAATAATGATAAATTATTCAAAATATAGTATCTCAATGATACTAAAATAATACTGGCTTCTTCATATTGTTTGATACAATGATACAAATGTTTATTTTATTAATTTATTTTTTTAGGATTCTTTGATGAATAGAAATATTTATTTATTTATCCATCCATCCATCCATCCATACCAAACTTTTAAATGGTAGTGTATCATTGTTTCTACAAAAAAAATAAAAAAATGGAAAAAAAAGAGAGAAAAAAATCAACATTGCATCACAGGAATAAATTACATTTTAAAATATATTACAATTGAAAACAGTTATTTTAAATATTAGTAATATTTTGCAACATATTATTGTTTTTACAGTATTTTTGAGCAAATAAACACAGCCTTGGTGATCAGAAGAGACTTCTTTTAGAAACAAACCAAAAAATCATTAGTGTTGGTCTTGTGCGCAAAACAGTGTTTGAACCTTTCATAACTTTTCATATGAACACTTTAAAGACCTCGATATCAATAAATCCTAAACAGAATAATGCTGAAAGGAAACCAAGCTCTGATAATATATGAAAGGATGAGAATATCTCTTCTGAATATGTGCAAGAGTCATAAAATGACTTTGGCAAGTCTTGAAATTTTCCCATATATAATTTATTTAGTAATTCATTTATTGTTTTTTTTAAACCTATTATCTATGTATTTAATATTAAATAGTATACAGTTCTTTGTAATCCTGTCTCAGTCCGTTGGGGTATATGTAAAGTGGGCTGTCCTCTCAGAGGTCCTTGTTTTTCTGTTTGGCGGGGATGTAGGGCAGTACAGTCTGAGTGCTCTTATCCGAAACCGTCTGTGTGCTGCTGTTCCGTAGCAGTTTTTTCCGGCAGCCCGGGTTGAGAAGACCTTTCCTGGGTAACGTGTGAGAGCCCATCGAGTGGGCATCTTCCAGGCGAGGGGCCCCGCAGACGCCGTTGTTCTAAAGTTATTGACGCTCACCGGTTCGTGGTCGGCGGCGAACATCCAATGCGACTGGGTTCGCTGTCGCTGTAGTCTGGGGGTCTCCAAGTCCACTTTATCGTCCTCCTCGGCGCCGCCGTCCTCCTCCTCGTCTTCATCGTCGTCGCAGCACAAGGCGTGGTAGAGGATCTTGTCACTAAAGCGGACTCGTTCTCTAGTTTTCTGGCTGTGAGTGGAGCTGGATGCCTCCTCGCTGGAGGAGTCTGGGGTGATGATTAGGGGCCCGTTGGGGACGGGGAGGCCCCCGTTCATCTGTGAGTAGACGCTGGCTGTGGACGATGACGGCCTCTCTTGGCCCTCATCCGTCTCCTCTCGCTGTGCTTTCCGGTTGGAGGCCTCGAGGAAGTTGCAGAAGTCCCAGCCGTCGGAGAGCATGTCTTGGCTGAGGAAGTCCAGTCTGAAAGCCTCACCCAAGCCACGCTCGCTGCTCGACGTGCTGCTCGCCGTCGCCACCGTCCAGTCGTCGGGCTCCTGGTCGAAGTCGAAATCTGATGTGAGTTTGTCGATCTGACCCACCACCTGCATCAGAGAAAGAGAGAGAGAGA
Source organism: Schizothorax lantsangensis (assembly GCA_027422415.1). Classification (NCBI taxonomy): domain Eukaryota; kingdom Metazoa; phylum Chordata; class Actinopteri; order Cypriniformes; family Cyprinidae; genus Schizothorax; species Schizothorax lantsangensis. The sequence continues at coordinate 36,760,818 of CM049846.1, read as the reverse complement.
GTGATGAAATAATCAGTTTGCGTTCCTCGATCATCACAGATGCATTAGCATCACCTTGAAGGTCAGTTTAATTTTACTTTAGTCAACTCAGGAGAAACCAAGCAGAGCGCTGCAATGATCCTAGGATCATAATTCATTTTATTAAACAGTTTGAACAAAAATGGAATTGAGTTTAGAACCTTTTGACTTGAAGGTTGTTCAACATGATATTCGAAGCGAGTGTCAATATATGAAATTAATTTACTACATTTATTTTTGTGATTCCCAGCATGGGCCTTTATGACTCACTCAGCGATATATTAAAAGTTGGATAGATACAGCACATCATATTTATCTGCATGCACTCACAAAAAAAATATATTTTGCAAGTTTTTACACATGTTTTAAGTAGTGCTGTCAAACAATTAATCATGATTAATCACATCCAAAATAAAGTTTTAATTTACATTATAATTGTGTGTGTACTGTGTATATTTATTATGTATATAAACGCACACACATACAGTATATATTTTGAAAATATTTACATACATTTATATTTGTATAAGTTATATTATGTTATATATATATATATATTTGTGTGTGTGTGTGTGTGTGTGTGTGTGTGTGTGTTTATACATTCATAATAAATATACACAGTACACACACATATATTATGTAAACAAAACCTTTATTTTGGAACTTTTATTTTTGCGATTAAAGGGATACTCCACCCCAAAATGAAAATTGTCGTTTTTTACTTACCCCCATGTCGTTCGCAAAATGCGTACGCTCTTCTGTATCAGCCGGGCCACAAGGGTGTGCTATTGCGTTCAAATCAAATCGACGTATAAGACGCATCCCTCTGTTGAGGCTGATACAGAAGAGTGTACGATTTTGCATCCAGGGGATAATCTCCAAAATGGCTCTATGCTGACGCAGAGGAGACGTTACGGTGCCTAATTGTTGAATAAAGTCGTTATTTTTGTTTAATTTCCGTACAAAAAGTATTCTCGTCGCTTCATAAAAATTCAGATTGAACCACTGATGGCAGTTGGAGTATTCTGGCAATGCTTTTCATACTTTTATGGACCTTGACAGTGAGAGTTACATGGCAGTCAATAGGACAGTCACAAGCCTCCTGGTTTTCATCCAAAATATCTTAAATTGTGTTCTGAAGACTAACGAAGCTTTTACGGGTTCGGAACGACATGGGGTAAGTGAAAAACGAAAAAAGTAAAATTTTTATTTTGAGGTGGAGTATCCCTTTAATTGTTAGCACTACTTGTAAGTCATTTTAAGTATGGAATTAAATAAAATCTATGTAAAATTAACAAATATAATAAGTAAATTGAACTCGGCCAGTTAGTGTTGTTGACTAATTTCTATTTACTCATCTGAAGTTTACTCTGCAATACTCAAATACATTTTACTCAGTCTTTGTTTGTAAATGTTACCTAATCAATGTAGCAATAGCAAGCTAGCTTTGAAAGCATAAGATCCCACCCTCCCTGCAAATCAGTCTCCAAAGCCACGCCTCCTCCAGACACATGACCACTCACAGCAGAGCCGAGGATAACCAGCGTCACCATATCAGATTAGCTCATGTCTCATTCACCTCTGAGAAAACATTACAGTACAAAGTGCATAATATCACAGGAATATGACTGGACATTATATGGTCCTATGCCTTCCACAGATAATATAAATATACTTAGACCACTTAGTGATTGCTATCGGGATGTGAAGAGACTTTCAACCAGCATAACAAAACATGTTTTTGAACCAAATCACCAACCCTGCCTTTAAAGTGTAGGGTTCACTTGAAAAAACAAGACTTTTTAATAAACAAGGCAGCTTGATACACTTTGTAAAACAACATGTCCACACAATAACATTAATGAGATACCCAACCGAACACAGAGACCTCAAGACTTAATATATATATATATATTGTTATTACAACAATACACAATGACAGTGGATAGTTTTCAAGTATGAATTGATCATTATGAGTAGAAAATTAATTACAGATATTACAAAACAGCCAGTTACTAAACCTAACAACAAAAGCAATGATAAAAACAGTATAAATACAACTAGAAAACAGTGAAAAATGCAACTTTATTAATAATTCATGCCCCAGTGATTGATGGGAACAATAGTATCAGAAAGTTAGGTTTTAGTCATTTTGTAACTTAAAAAAATCCTTGTAAACACAAACAATTTCAAGTAAAGTATACTTATAAGTTCAAACTTTAATTTCTACGAGCTTGAATTGAGTACTAATGTACAATTTATAATTATTGCTTCTTAATTCTGATATTTATAATATCAATAAAGTGATATATACTATATAGTGAAATGAATTAAATGAAATTAGTTAGTTTCACTCAAATAATAATGAAAGTTAATTTGACTTAATTGAAATAAGTTCTGTAAACTCAACATGTTGTTATAGTAAGCTAAACTTAAAATGATTGAATTTATAGTTCCCAGCATGCTTTGCATCAGACAACAAGGAAAATAAATGTTTAAATACTGTGTGTTTTTGTGCAAGATTAACATAGGGAGACAGAAGTTAGTACTGAAATGTTGTGTTATGTTAGGACCAGTGTTGTGCAGTAACTAGTTACTGTAACTTAGTTACTGTAATAATATTACTTTTTGCAGTAACTAGTAGTGTAACTAATTACTAATAAGATTTCAGTAATAATATTACAGTTACATCCATAAAACAGCTTAGTTACTTTTGATGCCTCGACCCGCTGATTTATAATCCAACAATCAAATAATTCCTAGATTTATTTTCATAATTTTTATGACTCACTCATGCATGTGATGAGGTGCAGCAGGCAAGCTTGGAATATGGAAAAGCTTACATTCATCAGATAGAAATATTGCATTATATTGATTTTGTCAGAAAAAAAGATGATCTGAACACTGTTGTGTATTACTTTACTCTGGCGTTACATCCCTCTGATCAACATGCGGTACATTATATTACTATAATTAAAAAATATTTTTGGAAAATTAAACAGTTTCTTACAAACGTATGTGATTTGATCAAATACATAATGAAATATAATCGTATATGGGTAACAGAGAATTTACAATTAGCTTCAAGCTACACATTAATGAGATTAATACAACACTTCTACTTGAATGTCACTGTTAATCACTATTGAGTGTTTGTAATAACTAATAATGTGGATTTTGGTCAAATGATGAGGCAGAGAAATATGTTATAGTAACATTTATGTGAAGATACACAGTTACAACTTCTGTGTGGCGTGAAGAACAATGTAACTAGTAGTGTAACTAATTACTGTACCAGAAAGTAATAAGTAAAGTAACAATATTACTTTTGAAAGGAGTAACTAGTAATGAGTAATATATTATATTCTTTGAGTAACTAGCCCAACACTGGATAGGATTTACATAGGTTTGTGTTATGTTGGTTTTGTAGTGTTATCATTGTGGTGAAAACTAGAGCCTTTGGTTAGGTTTAGGATGGACTGCAACATGTTAAGACTACATACACTGCATGTTGTTTGACTATTTACATGCAAGTGCATAGTGAGTGTCTTTTTGTTAACTACATCAGTACATGCTGGTGTGCTTTTGCTAACCAGCACTTAGATATGAATGAAAAGAGAAAGATCTGGATGAATGTGATGCTTATGGTATATAATTGTCATTGTGAAGAGTTGGGTGGGATCATGGAAGCGAGGCTTGGATTGGCTCCCATGGCTCTCAGACCCGCCACACTTGTCATAAACATTTTAAGCTGTACTAACTTAAAAAAATATATTTTGAGGCAGTAAGTTTCCTCAAATGTTTTGAGTATTCTTAACTTATCAGGTTTTACAGTGTGCTTGTATCTTCACAAAATATACCAGCTCTACTCTACTTATGTGACTATAAAGCATGAAGATATTAAGATCAACAACATCAAGGTTTCCTGTAAAGCTGCTTTGCATTGTGTATTGTGAAAAGCACTATTTAAATGAATTATTTATATGATTCTAATAGTTTCAAGATCTTTATTCTCTTTAATGAATCAATGTACTGCATGTCTTGCTATACTACATCTGAACCTATGTTAACCAGCATAATTATTATCTATGAATCAGTCAGTCAGTCATATTTATTTATAAAGCACATTTAAAAACAACAGCTGTTGGCCAAAGTGCTGTACAAAATTAAAACATATACCAAAATACAAAAGTAAACAAAACACAACAACAAATAGTACACTACAGTTATGCCACTGTGCTTACTTGACCATATGCAATAGTGAATAAATCGTTTTAAAGAGAGAACTAAATCAGCGTATGTTGGAGCAGATCTTATATAAGATGGCAAATTGTTCCCAAAGCTGTGGAGCAGCCACTGAAAGGCAACACCTTTCAATTTCAGACGTGTCCTTGGAACAGTCAACTGAAGACTACTAGCTGATCGAAGCTCCCTGGAAGCATTACAGTGAAACAGAGATCAAGATATATGACGGAGCAGTCCATGCAAACCCTTAAAACAAACAGCAATGTTTTAAAATGGATACGATGTTTAACTGGGAGCCAGTGAAGAAGATCCACTGGTGAAATATGTTCCCTCTTCCTTGTTCCAGTTAACAATCTAGCAGCAGCATTTTGAACAAGTTGAAGACGTGACAATAGGGACTGTGAAACACCCAAGTACAATCCTTTACAATAATCTAATCTGGATGAGATAAAAGCATGTATCACAGACTCCATGTCTCTTAATGTTAAGAATGACTTCATCTTTGCAATATTCTTTAACTGATAAAAACAACTTCTAACCACAGCATTGATCTGTTTATCAAAAGTCAAAGCAGAGTCAAAAGTAACGCCCGAGTTTCTGACATGTGAATGGAGATTACCAGATAGAGATAATCACTGAAAAATGTGGTTACATGCACTACAGTACACATGATTTCTGCTTGATCTCACCCACTTTTAGTAACCCTATGAAGTCATACTGATCCTCAAACTATATATATACATTGATTTATTTCAGCTTTTATTTATTACCTTAATTGAGTGTCTACACTAAATATATTTCCTTTAAAAATTCACACTGCTGGACAATTTTTATTTTTTTATTAAATAGCAAAAGCAAAACGGTGTTTAAAATCCTTCCAGGAAATTGTGTCCATTTATAACGCCTACGATAAAATTCTGACCAATACAGACAAGGTGATAATTATATGTTATGGCCACTAACAATAAATGGTATTAAAACTGACATTAAAAACACTATTTTGTCTAAATAAATTACACAAATAAAATTACAAGTGAGTTTACTCATAACACTATTTAGAGATGACCAGTATGAAAAATGGATATTAATTTGGGAATTTTCTAAAGATTATAATATTATGAAATGATTTGTGTTTTTAAATATTAACTTTAAGTGATGGTAAATATAAAATTGTTATATAAACACAGGGTAAATGAGGATACACAATACATATCCAATAACGGCTGATATAAATCAGATATGGGACAAAATAATAAAACTCTATAATATCAGCCCATAAGCAATATCGTGCTGATATGCATGCAAAAATCGTGTTATTTAAAGAAAAAAGAAATGACAACTATCCAAATACACTGTACATTTCTTTCCCAGCATGAGACCAATGTTGTTTTTCCAGCCTTTAGTCTTGTTAAGATCTGAATAAAGGCATTGTTGTGGAAAAACCTTGAGAAAAACTTGTCACTTTTTATTTCTATAGCGCTTTATACAATACAGATTGTTTCAAAACAACTTCACAGTGATAAACAAGAAAAAACAATTCAATGAAGTCAATTCTGCTGTGAAGCAGCTCTAAAAAGACAACAGTAAACAGACATTACTCAGTTCAAATCAGTTCATTGTTGATTCAAATAATAAGGAAATGAAGAGTAATTATCTAAAGTTCTTCAGGCCTGCGTAACATGGTGTCTTGGTCTAGGTGTTTTTCCTGTCACTTTGTGGCATAAACACAGAAGGATCAGATGAATATGCCCTGCTGGCATGAGGGATTCAAATCTAATTCATTTATCCAGCACAATGACTCCAAAGGAGCAATTAGGAGCTCTAAATCCCTGATTACACCGCAGCTAAAGCCAGAGGAGGGCCTGTGTTTCCATGATCCGCTCGCTGATTTAACAGATGAGCTGCCTGAGACACTTTTTCTCATCTCTATCTGTAATCACTGACTGAACGCGTGATACTATATTTAAGCATGCGCTGCGATCACCGGTTGTTGAGTTTGCTCTGGTGCTTATGGGATACGACTGCTTGACTTCATTCATATAATGCATGCTATTTATGCCAGGTAGAATTAATGTGTTCTGACTTGACCTACTGTACCTCGCATTGTTTGAAGATGTTTTGCCACCCACATTTAGAATGAGTGGCACTATATCGTCAAATTGCAAATACGATGTCCTGGATGAATGAAACCCCTCACAAAACCTCTTTAGTAAGAGATGTCAAATGCATTAAGCTGATCGAAAGCTAAATTAGCTCAGAAATAACAAAGGGCAATTGGGTTTTATTGAGTGACAGGTTATTAATGATGCCGGCCAGTAGTTGACCTACTCTGTCTATCATTGTCCAATCAAATCACAGAACTACAAACCATGCAATTTAATGTATATAAAGTCGTTTTTATAAAACCACAAATGTTTCAATATTGCTAATGATCAGAAATGTTTCTTGAGCAGCAAATCAGCATATTAGAATGATTTCTGAAGATCATGTGACACTGAAGAAGACTAGGGGTGGGACGATAACAGCAGATGGCGCTCTATAGGCAAGTTTTTAACCGCAGTTTAAACGTTTAAGTTTAAAAGTTTAAGTTTTTAAATGCTTGTGTGTTTGGTTGAGTCATGCATGTGGTTAAATGTGCTTGCACCTCGGCTTTCATGCTTTTATGATGTGAGATTAATGTAAACAGCCTACTGTGAACACTCTTGTAATTCGCTTCAATCTTTTCAAACTTTATGAATGATTATTTTAGGTTCAAGTGGTGTGTGTAAGGAACTGGTAGCAAGCAGAGTACAGCTGTTTCTAAACACGCAGTGCCATCTGCTGCTAAAAATTAAGCTCAGAATCCATTCGAGAGAGAATCATGATGCATTCAGACAATCACATAATCGATCCACAAATCAATTTATTGTCCCACCCCTACTGAAGACTGGAGTAATAATGCTGAAAGTTCAGCTTTGATCACGGGAATAAATTACAATTCAACAGATATTCATATTGTAATAATATTGTACTAATATTTTACAATTTGTACTGTATTTTTGATCAAATAAATGCAGCCTTCACTACAATTTTTTTTTCTTTCTTAGTATTTTTGCCTTGTTTTCCAGTATAAATATGCAAAGATTCTTGAATCTAGATATATTTGCTTGAGAAGCAAAATGACTTAAGTCATTGATATTTTCTGAAATTTTCACCCCAAAATTTTTGCTTTAAAGGAGAAAAATATCTGGCAATGGGGCAAGAAAAATAGTCTTGTTTTCCCTCTGAGTCAAGATTATTTTTCTTACCCCACTGGCAGATTATTATTATTATTATTTTTTGCTTGTTTCAAGCAAAACTAACACAATTTTGTTACATTGTTCAGAAAACAAGACTTAATATCTTGTCATTTTGCTTCTCAAGTACATACATCTAGATACAAGAATGTTAGATATTTGTGCTGGAAAACAAGGCAAAAATACTATGTAAGAAACTTTTTTTTAACAGTGTTGTTGAGAAGAAGAGACTTCTTTGAAACACACACACAAAATATTCTTTAAAAAAAACACTACAAATAAAATAACACTTTCTTAGATATTACTCCTACTCTTGGTTGTTGTATGAGACTATTACACTGATAATAGTGTAAGATAATGTTCTCTATTGTTTTTGTGTTCTTGGTTTGCCTCTGTAATAATGCAGGTGTCACTGTCTGAGCAGTGATCTTTCTGTAACTTCTGCTGTTGGGTGTATGTGTGCTGAATGAAGACTAGAGAAGCTTAATAACACACACTGAGGTGCTGAGGATGGGAGATGAATTGCTGGCCCAAGGGCGGATGAAATAGCTTTGTTTACTAGATTACTCGTCCCGCAAAAGCAGGATTTAATTCAATCAGTGTTTTCCGGATAGTCTGGCACCGTTAGACACATTTCACAAACCCCTGTCATCCAAGAGAGGAGCGTAATTTTATCAATATTAGGTCCGTTATGACTCATGCCATTTTTAATATTAATTGGAACTGCAGCACATCCTCACAGGAACAAGTGCACTGTCAGAAGAACTTATTTCCAATTGCAAATGAAAGGTGGTGTGTGTAATTTCAGAGCCACTGGAGGCACCAGACGTACACTCTTAAAATATAAAGTTTCCAAAATGGTTTTTTCTCAATGACGCCGTAATAACCTTTCCGTGATCAGTGCTTAAAAGAACCACTTTTGTCTTAGTTTGAACAAAATAAAGAAACTTTTTCCACTATAAAGACTGGTTGTGCAATGGAAAGATTCCATGGATGTTAAAGGTTCTTAATTAAACCATCAGTGACAATAAAGAACATTTATTTCTTAGAGTATACATGCAAGAAATTGGGTCAACAAACATGCACTGTAAAAAAAAATATATATATATTGTGATAACTTCTAAATTAAGTGATTTAAAAAAAGGTATTTAAACTATAAGTGACTTTTATAGGTTAGATCGAGTCAAAATAAATGTTCAAGATGGTTCAAGAGGTCACAGATTACAGGTTACCCTATTTAAAATGCAATAAGTAGTGTAACTATGTCAATTACTTATTAAATTACTTTAATTACTTTTTGATTACTAAATTTCTAACAAATGTTTTCAATATTTTCAACAGGGTTAACCTTACATTAGGACTCAACACTGATTACTGTCAGACTTTCAGAATCCTTCATCACTTGAATTAAGATTATAATAATTTAATTTTAAAGCACAGCCACCACTAAATCAGACTTTAGCACCGCTTTTTACCTTGAGATCGTTCTGGGGTTAAATACAGATTCACAATCATAACAAGAAATAGTAAATATTAAAACAAGATGTAATCATACCTAACCCTTGTAATCATTAACATTTTTATAAGTAACTAATTTAATTACACATTTTTTCTCAGTAAGTGTAACAGATTACAATTACATTTATTTTGTAATTAAATTGTGTAACGCTGTTACATGCAACTAGTTACTCCCAACACTGCAATAAGTAACATGCAATATAATAATAATCTTAAGATTTTGCAGCCCATCCTCGACCTGACCCTGCAAAACTGCTACAGAACAGAAACCCATATAAATCCCAACATTACATACTAACACATCTCTCCCTGTATTAATCTTGTGCAAAAACACACAAAATAACATCTACAGTATTTTCAACACTTATTCTCCTTATACAGTCTGACGCAAAGCGTGTTGGGAGCTAGTCATACAGTTCACAAGATTCATTCAGGAATGAAACAAATGACTGTATTCTATAAGCAAGTCATTGAATCATTCATTCAAGCGTTTTTTTTTAATGTGTTTCAAATAGACCACTATATATATATATACATACATATATATACACACACACACACCATACACACACATACACATACACACACACACATACACACACAGAGAGACATATATATATATATATATATATATATATAGCAATATGCAATGCAATGCAATATGAACACATTTCTCCCTATATTAATCTTGTGCAAAACCACACAAAATAACAGTCTTATACAGTCTGATGCAAAGCATGCTCAATCTAATCACCTCATTTCATTTAGTTCATTTCACTGTTGGGTTTTACAGTGCATTGACTGAACCAGTGTTGCTGTGTCGGGCAAAACCTCTCCACAATTAACTGGGGCAGGAGAAAGTATTTTAACATTGCAAAAATTACACTCTTCACCTTTCCACCTTCCCCCTCGAAGCCCAACACAAACTGCTAACAGAAACAGAAAAGGGCTAATTTCGCTGATAATGTCTGCTGTGCTGTGTAATCATCAGCCGCCGCCTCCGTTCCCGTGGCTTGCTCTGGAGCAGGCGTTCCTCGGGGTAAATACAATCATTCAAATGAGCTCGTTTAGGCGATGTCCTTCACCCCACAATGGCTCCTGAAGCAATTTAACTAGATAGCAGCGCAAGCTTAAAGGGTCTGTGCAACCTTTCTAGGTCACAGATGGGCTCGACGCAGCTACAATGAACAGTAATCCCTGCATCTTTTCTGTGAGATGCCGAGAGAGTGAGTGGGCTATGGAGTAAATTATTGGGTAAACAGATTGCCTAAGTGTAAAGGATGAATGAACACATCAGGAAGAAGTCATTAGCGTTGGGACACATTGCGTTTTAACTGGAAGGAGCACAATGAGAACCTGCAATAGTAATTACAGTCTATAGGATAAAAATCACATCCTTTTGTCGGCCTCGGCCCTCATAATAGCAGAGATTGCAGCTGGATTATTCAACTCAGAAAAGATTATTCTTCCCACTCCGGTGCTTTCAGCTGACGCTCGTCTCACTGGAGCTAAATTACACACCAGAAGCAGCTCGAGGAAAACAGCACATTGTGTCCAACACGGAGGGCGAGAGAGACACGAAGCCAGCATTGTATGCTATGTTCCTGTGGCTCAGTGGTAGAGCATTGCGTTAGCAGCGCAAAAGGTTGTGGGTTCAATTCCCAGGGAACACACATACTGATAAAAAAAATAAATGTATAGCCTGAATGCACTGTAAGTCGCTTTGGATAAAAGCGTCTGCTAAATGTAAATAGTGGAATGATTATATCTGGTAGCATGACACCAAACTGGCCTTTCAAAGCTACTTTTCTGAAAAAAGTGTGAAATAAAAAAGTTAATATTTAGCTACATTTTAGATACTATACGGCCAGTTACATTGTGCGTTAGTGGTCATTTTTCACTAACTCCTTCATTAGACCAGTAGGTGGCGACAAGTGACTCTCTCTGAATCTTTCATTCAAATGATTTGTTCAAACAAGAGGTTCAGATAAAAACACTGGAACGAGACATGTGACTGTCTTTATGGCTCATGAGCGAGTCATTGAATCAATCATTCAAGCAGACACAAAACAGGCACACAACGTCATTATTGATATTTGGCACTAAATTTGCAGTTGCGACGTCGGGTGACCAAAATTCAATGTAAATCAAAGTCTAATATTTGGCTCACGGTTACCGACGTCGGTGAGCTGAAATGTTGAATGTAAATCCAAAGTAATTGTTGTGTAACCAAAATCCAACATTAATGTCAACGAGATCAGGTTGTGTAACCAAAATTGACATCAACCCGAATCATTTTCACGTCACCAAAATGACGTCTGTCTGAACGTCCAACGTCATTTTCCTGACGACATAGGTTCTGGTCCAACGCCTGTTGACGGTCTCGTAACTCGAAATGTGTTTCACAGATTATATTGTAAAAAATGATGTGTAACGAATGGAATGAATTAATACAATGTTTTCTTGTAGTTTAATAAACTATGTGAATTTACTGCTAAATTGCAGCATATATTGAGATGAGGTTAACATGTATAGGATGATCCATCACCCAATATAATATTAAGATTATATTAAATTAATAATAATAATAGTAGTTGTATCATACAAATTTGGCCATTTTTTTGATTGTTTTAAATATATATACAGGTACAGGTATATTTATTTTTGTAAATATTTTAATAATATTAACAATTTTTAAATTGCATATAATTTTGTTTAATGGTAGGTAGATAGATAGGTAGGTAGGCAGGTATAAATAAATAAATAAATAAATAAGGACTGACTTTATCTCAAAATTGTTCACAGATGTTTCACAGAACGTGTTGCAAATGTTGATGTTTATATAAAAAACATTAATAAATGCATAACAACTATAAAAATAAAAATAATTGTAGAAAAATCTTAAATATCAACCCGGCTGAGATCACCTGCTGATATTCAGAAAAACAGTAATCCTGCTTCTGTGATACTGTGTAAATATCTTGTCTAGAAATAACAGCTTCAGTATAACATGTACAGTATACTGAGTGTAGCATTTATATATTTCAGTGCTTGTAATGTTATTTCTATTTCCATCCGCAGTGATTTGAGCAGTAATTGTGGTCGGTGCGTGTGAGGAAGTGCGGAGGCAGAACAGAGAGAGGTTAGCAATCCTGAGAGTGACAGCTGACTCTCTGCTAAATGTCATCTGTGGCGCTGATCCGTGAATAACACGCGCTGGAAAGATGATGCAAAGACAACTCCTTGTGGAGTACAGACATGAAAACACGTGCTGCTGCTGTTTCATGTGTTTCAGCTGAACCCTGTCCTGCGTCGAGGTCACTTATGTCAAACATTTTCACTGCGTTACAATCCCATGCACAATTTAACTGATCCCTTGCTGATTTCATACATATCAATATATAAAATTAATTATAAACAATAAGCATGCAAATTAAATGATACATAATAAATATGCACACTACTGGTCAAACGTTTGGAATACTTAAGATGTTTTAATGTTTCTGAAAGAAGTCTCACCAAGGCTGCATTTATTTGATCAGAAATACAGAAAGTACAGTAATATTTTGAAATATTTTTACGATATAAAACAGCTGTTTCCTATTTGAATATGTGTTAAACTGTAATTTATTTCTGTGATGCGCAGCTGTATTTTCAGCATCATTACTCCAGTCTTCAGTGTCACATGATCTTCAGAAATCATAATAATATGCTGATTTGCTGCTCAAGAAACATTTCTGATTATTATCAATGTTGAAAACAGTCGTGCTGCACAATATTTTTGTGGAAACTGTAAATGCTGTTTTTCCAAACGTTCTATTCATCAAAGAATCCTGAAAAATGTATAATGATTTCCATTTAATGATGCAGCGTTCACCTCCACAATAACACTGCTGTCCTACAGCTTCTGCTGAATCATGAAATCATGAGCAGTGATGATTGTGGCCATTTATAAAGCTCTTCAATAAAAAGACTAAACAAGACAAGTGTTGTTTTCATGCTGTCTTTGTCTCAAACAACCAGCGCAATCAGGCTACTTTATATAACAGCATACAGACCAAAAAAAGAAATCATTTCCATCAACTCCAAATAGCTATTGGAAACAAGTTTGTCAGGGAAACTTTTCAGGCCTTTGAATGATCCATTATATAATATTCAGCCTCTGGCATGAATTTCCCCAAGAATCTGATTGAAATGTGAGCAGTAGAGTAACAGAGAGCTATTAAAACCGCCTCTTTATAGTTAGAGGCCGAATGTGATGATTAGGAACTGCAAACAATTACTGCAACAGCGTCACATGCTGATTTCAAAGTGAACCGTTGGTAAATATTTCCTTAATGTATTTCGCTCATGTGGCGTTTGAGATTTTCAGGAAGACAGGGATGTATTATTCATCGTCCTCTCTGTTTAGTGCACTAGTTTGGACGGCATGCATGAATCTATTTCGTTCTGCTGGCGGAGTCATCGTCCTCTTTATCATTACGAAATTTGCTTAAGAAAAAAATAATTACAGCAAAAGCTTCATATATTCAGTTGAGCTGATACTGTGAGTGAATATTCAAGCTGATGTCATAGAAGGAGAAAGGCAGAGTCAAAGAAGAGATAATCAGAGCTCGCTCGAGACAGCACTTTCACAGGTTATCTGGAGTCTTGTGCGCTCAGACTCTTGACTGGAGGCAGAAACTATACTTCTCATTGCATCGGCTGGAAAGGAATTCATCTGAAAAAGGTTGTACAGTACCACAATGTTTTGGCATGGGAAACAAATAAATACATACATACATAAATACATAAAAAGGGATTTATCTGAAATAGGTTGTACCAAAAATCATGTACCATGTTTTTTTTTTTTTATATTCTTATGTTGATGTTTTTTTTTATATATATATATATTTGTGTTATGCTTGTGAAGCACTTTGAGATGCATTTTATGTATGAAAAGTGCTATATAAATAAATTACTTACCACTATGTAAAAAAAAAAAAAATATATATATATATACACACACACACACACACACACACACACACACACACACACACATACAAAATTGTATTATTATTTAAAAAGGATTTATCTGAATAATAAAATAATAATGATGGATATTATTATTACTATAGATGTATTATTAGAGTACTGTATTATAAATGTGTTACAAGCAGTAAAATTGCTTCTATAGAGATAAAACAGCTACGATGAAGATTGTAACATAAATATCTTTGTCGCTGAATACTGACAGACATTCATAATAAAATCATGCATTTTGACAGTGTAACATGTTAAACATGTGTTATAAATGCATTAGAATTTATAAAATTGCTTGTATAGAGATAAAACATCTACTATTGACATAATATTATGTAAACATAACTCTCTTTCTGTCCCTGAGTACTGCAAGTATTTTTTAATTTCTTACTAAAAAAAATGTCAAAGTTGTTGACGGATTAACTCTTTCCCCACCAGCATTTTTTTTTAATTGCCAGCCACTGCCAGCATTTTTTTTATCATTTTCACGGCCCCCAGAATATTTTGTTGTATGTATGAATATCTGAACATGCAATATGTCAAAACAAACAACAGAGCCTCTGATTTTAAACCAACCAACAAACAAAGAAAAAAAATTATTTTAGCGTCATGCTTTTTTTTTTCAGCACTTCAATGTGGGCAAGTTTCATAAAAAAAAAAAAAAAATAGAAATAAGATGAGAAAAATTGTGTTTTTGTCAAAGACTGCAACTGTATCAGATACAGAACGATGATCAAAACACAGATGAGTCGATCGCTTCCATCAACACACCCAAAGCTTCACGGTCCTAAACACACACACACACACACACACACACACACACACACACACACAAACACACACATGGAGAGAGTGTGAGTTGGAAGATTGCAGATTGCACTGCACACATACATGAACTTCTTGTCAACGCTTCCCCGCAATTTTTATTAATAAAATAGCCTAGATACTAGATCGCTACATTATATTCCTCAGCAACGATGGTAAAATAGCTGTTTTATAAGTAATTGTTTGTAGAGAGAGACGCGTGCAGACGCAGGTAACAACTGTCATCTCTCTCTCTGTCTCTCGATCGATAATTAACTGAAATACATGATATAATTCATTCAAATAAATGTGATGATTGTGATCTTACCGCACTATTTCATCTCTGTGTCTGATTTGAAGCTGGCAGAATTCTGAGCTAATGAGCCTTAACTGATGAAAATAACTGTAATTTTTACCCATTCGGTCAAATATTGCGCTGCAAAGAGCAATACTAGTTTTAACTTGTCTATAACTCGGCAAATGACCAATTGACAATGGAATAAGCGGGATAATCAACAGCTAGCTGTGCATTAAATGATTTGAATGCACTTCGCGGAGGCAACCATCCTCCGCTGCGCGTCAGGCGGTTCTTCGCCTCCACGTCGTGCATTCAAATCGTTTAATGCACAGCTAGCTGTTGATTATCCCTTACATATGCACATGCTTGCACACAAGATCGCTTGTTTCTGCTCCTTCGCCATGTTCTGATTCAGAGATGCAGTACTCTTTCAGAAGATGTGTAACAGCGCCTCCTACCGTATAAAACAGTGGAAACACGGAAAATTCCGTCAGTGGTGGGGAAAGAGTTAATTGTTCATAAATGTTAAAAACATATGATTAAAAACTAGGAATGTACCGAATTTTCAGCTGACGAAAATTATCGATCCGAAAATAGATGGTGTGGTGATATTTAATATTAATATATTTTCTGTCCAATTTTAATGTTACTTTCAATAAAAAGAGGTTATTATATTGTTTTTGTTTTTTATTTAGTGTCATTAAAATTATTAAGTTAAATTAAAAAGTCTTAAAAAGTTACTTTTTATTACTTAATTTTCGGTCTCGGTTTTCGTTTCCGGCCAAGTGCATCCAGAATTTTCAGTTTCGGAACAGAATATTAATTTAGTTGCATCCCTAATGAAAACATTAATAAGAGAATAATCATTCAATAAATTATTGAGATGACATTTAGTGGCCAAGAGAAAAAGTAGAAGTTTCTTACAAACCCAGGAAATGAAGTCAAATGTACCATTTGTTTACAGTTACAGTTTGCTTTTGTATATGTTGTTTACTTGCTATTACGTGCATCAAACCTGTATGCCTTCACTCCTGAAAGATGTATAGTGTCACCCAATCAGATTGGATTGGATCTGGGGATTTCAGCCAGAGCTTGTCTGAGTCTACAGGAGTAAGTTATCAGTGATACTGTGCATGAAAAGAAAACAAATCCTGTGTTAGTAAGATTTCATGTTTTTTTTTGTTGCATGTTTCTTCGTGAGATAGACCTCTAATGAATGATCTGGGTCGTGCAGACCTGATTGGTTAGATGTGTCACTCATCCCGTGCCGGGGGTGTGCAGTACGGCTTTGAAGTGCTACCCCGATCGTTAGAGGCTAATTATCCCGTCATACACGGGAGCACGGGCTCCGGCGTTCATTAAGCACACAACACCCTCCTTTATATCTAGACTCTGAAATAACACTTCAAGCAGACCTTAACACATGCTGCACATTCACAAACGCCTTGAGTGGGGCGATGAGGCTCTCAACAGCTGGATAATCAGAAGCAGCACAGAAACACAGCTGTATAATGGGTGTCAGTCAATGGCGGCGAGTCCTGTGATCCGTTGCATACATTCCTCTGCTCCTAATTGCAGTGGAATTGTCAAAAGCGGTCATTATTTGTCCTCTCTTTATCCAGAAGCTTGGCTGGTTGCTGCAATCATTTCAAACTCTGCTGAAGAATTATGTGGGCCACGGCTATAGATATGCTAAGGCTATCTTTAGATATAGGCTTGGCTAACTTGGGATGTGGGTTTGCCTGCTATTAATGGCTCTGTGAGCGGTGCTGTGATACTGACTGGGCCGCTCTCCGGAGCTCTTTTACGTAACTCGCTGACTGCATTACCTGAGGCACACGGCCAGTCAGAAGTCAGATCCAGATATCAGCACATATTCATCATTATTTCAAATAGGGTTCATTTAGTTTAATTGATGTCATTTTCTCCGTGTTATTACCAGGTGGCTTGCACAGGTTCTTTAGGCTATATATGAATTATTCATTGCAAACAAGTCACACATGAATTGTTGAACATAAGAATCACTTACATCAATGTCCCGGAGTACTGCCAGTCATTCGAAACGAAATAAGCACACTTTTGTGTTTCTGACAGAATAATATTATGCATGTGTTATAAATGAGTTATAAATGTACTGTAAGACATAAATTGCCTAATAAAACATCTATGATGATTACAGTATGTAACATAACTTTTTCCGTCCCTAAATACTGCCAGCCAGTCAAAATAAAATCATGTTATTTCGCTTCTTTCCTCTGTATTTTATCACATGTGTTATAAATGTGGGTTACACTTTATTTTAAGGTGTCCTTGTTACAGTGCAATTATACATTTAAGTACTGAGTAATATTAATTAACTACATGCACTTACTATATGGTTCAGGGTTTGGCTCAGGGTTACTTGCATGTAATTATGCATAATTAAGTGTTATTATAATAGTAAATAAATGTAACATGTAACAAGGACACCTTAAAATAGTGTTACCAATGTGTTATAAATGTATTAAAAGCTGTAAAATTACTTATATAGCGATAAAACACCTATGCTGAAGATTTTATAACATAACTCTCTTTCTGTCCCTAAATACTTTTGCATTTCTGACAGTATAACATTATACACGTGTTATAAATGTATTATAAGTGTGCTATGAGCAGTAAAATTGTTTATATAGAGATACAATAAAGATTATGTAACAAAAGTACTGCCAGTTATTCATAATGACATAATCATGTACTGTACACTTTTACAGTAATGTAATACATTATAGCAGTAAAACTGCTGGTAACACTTTAGTATAGGGGCCAATTCGCACTATTAATTAGTTTCTTATTAGCATGCCTATTATTAACATATTGTTTATTATTACTTATAAAGCACATTCTGCATGATCATAGTCTACATCCCTAATTCTATCCAATGCATAAACTTAACAACTACCTTACAAACTATTAAAAAGCAGCAAATTAGGCAAAAGTCATAGTTAATGGTTTGTTAATAGCCAGAATTGGACCTTAAAATAAAGTTTGACCAAATTGCTTATCGATAAAACATGTGCGATAAAGATTACAGTATGTAACCTAACTCTTTCTGTCCTTAAATACTGCCCGTCATTCAAAATAAAAAATCACACTTTTGCATTTATTACAGTATAATAATGTTACACATATGTAATAAATGTATTATAGACAGTAAAATGACTTATATAGCAATAAAACATCTATGATGAAGATTATAGTATGTAACAAAACTCTTTCTGTCACTAAATAATACCAGTCATTCAAAATAAAATAAATATATTTACATTTTCAACAGTATAAAAATGTTATGCATGTGTTATAAATGTATTAGAACTGTGTTATGAACAGTTAAATGCGTATATAGAGATAGAACATCTAATATGAAGATTAGGTTACAAAACTATGAGCAGTGCCAGACATTAATAATGTAATGTTTTTTTGTTTTTTTTTAGTAATGACTGTTTTGAAAGTAATGTAATGCATGTGTAATAAATATATTATTAGCAGTAAAATTGTATTTTATATCGATAAAACATCTACAATTAAGTTTTCGGTATGTAACATAACTCTCTTTCTGCTCCTAAATACTGCCAGTCATTAAAAATAATACAATCATGTACTTTTGCATTTTTGACAGTACCATATAATAATGTTATACATGTGTTATAAATATATTAAAATGTTATAAACAGTAGATTGCTTATATAGAGAATTAAACATCTACTCTTTTCCTAAGTACTGTCATTCAAAATGAAATATGCACTTTTTGACAGTATGTAACACGTGTTATAAATGTATTATAAGCAGTAAAATTGCTTATATAGAGATAAACTTCAACTATTACATCTAACATAATACTCTTTCTATTCCTGAGTACTGCCAGTCATTTAGGTCCCACTTTATATTGTGTCCTAATACCTGTGTACTCACATAGTAACTAGATGTGTACGTAGTATGTAACCGCAGTGTAAGTACACATTGGTACATAGTATCTACAGCTCTAATATTTCTGTAACTACACATATGTAACAACCCTCAAAATTGTATGTGTAAGTACAAATGTGTAAAAGGACATTGGTAACAACACTTTTTTTTCACTTCACTAAGTACTTTTGAAACAGGAATTATATAACTACATTTTGTAACAACAGTTTGTATAAGAGTAATTGGAACAATTTGATCCAGGGGGTGGAGATGGGTCGGTTTAGGGATATGTAAAGTGGGAGGAGTTGCATCTCGAGTTGGTGGAGATGGTGCACCACTGTAATATTAGTGTACTTACATGGTAACTCCTCAGGAACTGTCCACTTAATATAAAGTGTAACATGCTGGACAACAACCACAATTTATATTTAAACATACTGGCCGCTGCTGTGTAACATCAAAGTAATTACATGGTAAATCCATAGGAATTGTCTACTTAATATAAAGTGTAACACTTTCCTTACCAAAAAGTGTTGTTACCAATGTCCTGTTACACATTTGTACTTACACATACAGTACCATTCAGGGAGTTGTTACATATGTGTAGTTACACAAACATTAGAGCTGTAAATACTACTTACACTGTGGTTACATACTACGTACACATCTAGCTACTATGTAAGTACACAGGTATTAGGGACACAATATAAAGTGGGACCGTCATTTATAATGAATCATTTACTCCTGTAGTTTTGACAGTGTAACTTAGTTGCTGTACATGTGTTATAAATGTGTTAGACACAGTAAATGTGATTATATAAATAATCTACTGTTAAAATTATGTAACTAAACTCTTATGAGCACTGCCAATCATTCATAATGAAATAATCATGCACTTTTTGACAGCAATGTTATACATGTGTTATAAAGCTATTATTAGTTGTAAAAAAAAATATTACAGAATATAGAGATAAAACACATACCAACATCTAACATAACTCTCTTTTAGTTCCTAAATAATGTCAGTCACTCATAATGAATCATATACTGTACTTCTGCAGCTTTGACATGATAATGTAGTTATGTTATACATGTG
Organism: Schizothorax lantsangensis; assembly: GCA_027422415.1. NCBI lineage: Eukaryota > Metazoa > Chordata > Actinopteri > Cypriniformes > Cyprinidae > Schizothorax > Schizothorax lantsangensis. Next base: position 36,740,597 of record CM049846.1, on the reverse strand, counting down.
TTAAACATGTATTATAATAAGTAGTAAACTTGCTGAAACAGAACTGAAACCTGTACTATTAAGATTATGTAACATAACTCTCTTTCTCTCTCTATAAATGGTGCATTTAGGTGCGTAGGATGATATTCATGGTGCCCGAGTCACGGGTTGTGCGAATCTAGCAAAGTCTCTGAGAAGCATATGTAGAGATACTCTCAACGAGGACCTGAAACAAGATGTATAAAGCTGCTTTTCTGCAACAGACTAAATGTTTGCTCTTTCCTCTGCCAGAGAGAAATACAGCATTCTATCACATCAGTTCTGATAGCATTGTTTAAGACTGTGACAATGTGCAGCACTACTCATTAATGAATCAGAAGGTATACAAAATGAATCAGCTCTGCCCACGAAACAACCATAGACGCATTTGCCTTCAATGACGACAACAGAGGCCTCGCCAAAGAAAGATTTACACAAAGAAAGCTGCAGAGAACCCACAGCCTGACTCTAAAATCAGGGCTTTTCTTCCCAATAAGACATCTTAATGTACTGTCAGCGTGTGCTGTGGTTTCTTCCCTCGCATTGAACCTCATGATTATATAATGGAGTCATTTCATCAGTGAAGTATGTGTTCACTGAACAGATTCTGAGCATGCACTCGATTGGTTGATGCATTTGCTTATGGCAGTCTTTAGAGAAAGAGCAGAGTAATCTGAATTGCATTCGCATCACGTAACTGATGTTCTCTGGATTTTCCGAACGATTTTCTAATACTTAAATTTGAATATTTTTCACATTGCGACTTCATGACGCAGTTTGCAATAGACTTCATCCTCTGTAACTACCACTTTTCATAAACGACTTTTCTCATCTCTTTGATGAAGCAGTTGGGAGTTTATTTAGACTACCTGATGGTGGCTTAAAGAGAGTAATTTGTATGTTATAATGGTGAAACCTACTGCCTACTCTCAGTGGCTGACAGTATAATTGGAAGTAAGACAGGGAAGCACATTCGAAAAAGACATAATAGAAGCATATTAGTCACTAATTAAGTCACATGCATTTTTCTCTCCCCTGACACATTCATCATCCTTTCAATCCCTTCATGTGTTACTCAGCGTGTAAGTGTGAAGCTGTGTTTATATACGTGCATGTGTGACAGAGAGAGAGAAACGCACACAAAAGGGCACATGGGAAGTAATTAACTCTCAGCAGATATAACCTGGATGACACACTGAAAATGGCCAACAAATTGCAAACTGTTATGCCAACTGAGCAATTGAAAGTCTGATTTTCACACTGCGTTTCTGGAGGTAAAGCAATTAAAGGTGCTTTAAGCGATTTCAGTCATTTTTGCTAAACATCTGACGCTAAAATAGACCAAACACTGCCGACCCGTCATCAAATACATAAATGGCAGGGAGTTTTCTCATTGGCTCATAAAAAGGTTGATGACCAGCCTGATGTCAGGGTAAAACATTAAAAATCTTCACAAAACAAATCCTTGCATTATTTGTATGAAATATATTTGTAGATATATCACCTATTATATCAATATTTGAACCCTTTCCAAAAGTTCTCACACTGAGGACACACACACACACACACACACACACACACACACACACACACACACACACACACACACACACACACACACACACACACACACACACAAACAAACAAACAAACAAACACATACATACATATATACATACATAAATATATAAATAAATAGTAAAACATTTTCATAACATAACAAAGTACATGTTACATGAAATAAAACATAAAATAAAATTTCAGCTAGTTTCCAAGGCAACATTTCTAATTTTCATTTAGTTTAACTTGATGTACTAAAATAACAAAAACTATATAAATAAATATTAATAAAACTATATAGACATATTTAAAATAATCAATAACTACAAAAAAGACAAAACACACCAAGATTACATGAACTAAAATTAACATGAAAACAGAAAATCTAAAAATAAAATCTAATTCAAAATAAACAACAAAACTGTAATAGTAAAAAAAAAAAAAAAAAAAAAAAAAATATATATATATATATATATATAATACTAATTAATTCAATGATACTAAAATAACACTAGAGTGAAAACATTTTGAATATGATGATCAGAGTAAACTGCACTTTTGGTAAACAAGTATATTATTTAGCTTATGTAGCCTACTAAATGAAAATATTGTTCAACAAAATAATAATAAAAAAAAGATACATCTTCAAACTTTTCAAATTAATATTAATACATAGTGTCGTCATCTTGAGAATTAACGAATGTTTGCACCTTTACAAAGCTATAGCAGATCACACCAGAATCACGCTTTATGCACGAAAACATGCAATAACTATAATGAAATAATATTGCGGATCCAGGTGTGCATCTCAAGACACCCATCAAAACCACAGAACTGATAACATGAGATCATATTGAAATTGCTGTTTGTTTTTCAGCAGTGGATAGAAGAGAGAAATCAGTCTCTTCATTTTGTCTGCAGTGCTTGTCATTTTCTTAAGAGATGTTTGGATGCGTCCTGTTTTTTAGCTGCAGTTTTCTGCCAGACAGTATTGTCCCAGACTGTGGTTTGCCCTTCGTCACTCACAGGGCAAAATCAGGGCTTAAAATAGCATTGGGCTGGAGAATGTGAGGAAAACTCTCCAGTCTTATTCATAGAGTCTCGTTCTGTCTGTGATACAAGCCATCAGATCGATGTTTCTCTGGCCCACACTGCATCTGTTTAAATAGCTTCACAAATCCCATATATCATTACCCAACAAATGTAACTCGCTCTACCATACTGAAGTGAAAATACCAGCATTGTGAATAAAGAAAGAAAGAAAGATTTATTTATTCTGCTCTCGGAGCTGCTTTTATACGGCGTGAAGCATATCAGCAGCAAATCTATTTCCATTTCTCCGTCTTTTTTGTTTGGGATTTTTTTAAGGCATCGTCAGAATTACCTTGACACAGCCAGGAACGCTTTACAATCAGCGATGCAGTGATTTGATGGAGGGCATGGCAGGACCTGCCGTGGAAGCAGGAGGGCGTCCAGATGAGACGAAAACATCGACTCGATTGCCTGAACTGAGAAACATGAGTCACGCTGTTCAGTTTGCTTAATCAAGAGAACAAAGCTTTTTGATTTTGTGTATTAGTATTCAGATAAATCACAGGGGGTGTAGCCATTTCAAATCAGCTGGGTTGTGGAACAATATTTGCAGTTTATGTTATGAATTTTTATGCATGTTTGAAAGGATGTTAAATGACTTATGGAGGCAGTTTAAAGGATTCTTCACCCTCGGCGTTGATATTGATGGATTTTTTCTTCCCTAAAAGTCACTGTTTTTTAAAATCATATGCATATTTATGCATATTTTGCTATGGGGTGAATTTTGAAAAAGCATTGCAATATTGTTATGTTGGGTTTTCAAGGCCGCAACATTTAAAAAGAAGGATGCAACTGCAAATGTGTAATAATAAAATAATAAAACAACCTAGTCTCATGGCATTTATGTACCTGAATTTATGTACCTGTGCATTTTTATCGCGAGACACGAAATACAATGTATCTAATACTCTATCTATCCTATTATAGTTTCATCTAAAAGAAACAACACTCATATTACTGCTCAATAGCATCCGACACCTATCTATCTAAACAATCACTATCTATAAATCTCCGACACCTCCATATCTATCTATCTATCTATCTATCTATCTAATCTATCTATCTATCTATCTATCTATCTGCGAGGAGCTATCTATCTATCTATCTATCTATCTATCTATCTATCTATCTATCTATCTATCTATCTATCTATCTATCTATCTATCTATCTATCTATCTATCTATCTATCTATCTATCTATCTATCTATCTCTATCTATCTATCTATCTATCTATCTATCTATCTATCTATCTATCTATCTATCTATCTATCTATCTATCTATCTATCTATCTATCTATCTATCTATCGTATATATATAACACATAAAAATAACTATAAATATAAATGTTTGTTTAAAAATACAAATTAATTGTTTATTCATTATTATTTTTTATATTTATAATACCATTAAATATATGTAATGGTAAAAGCTAAAAAAATATATATACTGTATATATATATATAAAAAAACTGTATTCAAAACAATAAACAAAATAATGTTCCTGCCTAAATATAATAACATAAATATAATTGTATGTTTGTACTGTATTATGGTAAACTAAAAAATAAATAAATAAATTAATTATTTAATTAAAATGAACATGTTACTGCCAAAACTGTTGTGAGCTGCTGCTAATTGTAGTTTCAAGCCATATTTACTGAAAACGTGTATTATTTAGTTACTTTTAATAACTGTTGCAATTTCGCAACAGTGCTTCTCTGGAGGTTAATCAATACGGATTTAACAGCCTCAAAGCTAATTATTTCTTTGAAGAAGAAATGAACCAAAAATAATGCTCTGAACTGTGCAGAACAAAGAGTTAAAAGTCTTGGGTCAGAAGATACAGCTGGTGAATACTGAGACGACAGACTCGTACTTGACAACCTGCATCAATCTATAAGATGGACCTCATGAAGAGTGACTAAACTCTTACTCAAACATAAATATTCTCTCTTCTCCTTCAATCATCCTCTTCCTCTGAGTTTCTGTCTTTCGATCCATTCCTCTTTAGCAAGACCCGTGACACCTCTATCAGACGCGTTCGTTTGCTGAATCGATGGCCGTGCTGTAATCTGAGCAAAGGTGAGTCTATTTGCAAACACAATCACAACAGTATATCCAGCAGTCCCCTGAGGAACATCTGCCTGCTGAACCTCCTGAAACACACTCTCAATCTACAAGCAGTGTCTATTCAGCTCCTACAAACGACAGCTGCTGACAGGTCATTAGCATCGCTGGATTTATTCAGTCATTAACCGTCAGGAGTTTCAGAGTTGATGGTTCATTTTCAGCATGGTTTGGAGCATAAGAATCTCACTGGCAGGATTTCAGCTGGGCTCAGATCCACTAAAGCAACCGGACTAGTTTGACTTGTGTGTAATTTGTGATTTATTTTGATCCTTCAGTATGACTGTAACTAGTTTTGAGTCAGTGTCACCAGAAACACTTTTTATTATGGCTGCCCACTGCTCCGGGTGTGTGTTCACAGTGTGCGTGTTCACTGGTGTGTGTGTGCACTTGGATGGGTTAAATGCAGAGGACCAATTTCGAGTATGGGTCACCATACTTGACAATACATCACATTTATTTATTATTATTATTTATATTTGATTGAAAGCATCTTACTGATGAACCCCATACAGCAAAACTTTTTTTTGGACCAAATTATATTAAATAATTGTTGTAAACAATGAGGTTATGAAATGAAAAATATTTTTGAAAGAGAAAATCAATTTAGTTTTAGCCTTTGTGTACCAAAATATATTTCAAAATGTATTTCAGGGGCAAGAAAACACATACCCACTCTTACAGTAGTCTACGAAATGCAAATGTGGATGGAATACTACTGGAGATCAAAACTAGATTCATAATGATTCATTAATGCTTTGAAAAAAAAAAAAAATATATATATATATATATTATATATATGTATATAATATTTTTTTTTAATGTGTTATATGTTATATGTTATAGATAACAAATAAAATTCTTCAAATGTGAATGTATATTCTTGGATTGGAAACATATGGAGGGCAAAATACATTTTTAAATTCTTTTAAAAATATGTTTCTATTTAAATAAATAAATAAATAATAAATGGGCAAAACATGTATTGGTAGAACATATATTTATTAGGGATGTCCCGAGCTGATCTCATGGATCGGGCTGATCAAGCATTTTTTTTACTGATTGGTATCAGCTATCCTGAGCCTGATCCTTATTGTACATCAGCTGTTACACCGGTGTCATGCAGTAAGAGGTGGTGTGCCTTTAAGTGGACTTGTCAACGGCCATTAAAAGGAAAGAAACACGCTCGAAACAGTGTGATCTGTTCTAGCGCTTCACACGTTTGAGTCTTTCGTGTTCAGTGTATTTGATGCACACATTTGTAATGATCACTCATTCTTTTATCGTTTACTTTGATCTGCCTTCAGACTATTTGAGACGTCGTTGTCATAATGTGTTGCTGTGGGACTGGCATTCTGACAGAGCAAGCTTCATGCTTTCTAAACATATCCACACTTGCAATTATTCTGCTTATTGTACGTATAAAATACCAGGAGTTTATATCAGTAGTCCCATATTCATAATTGTGACCTCAAAGTCTGTTTACTATTGTAACATGTTTACATCTGCCAATGTCTGTATATAGTGTGTGCATATATATATATACTGGTACACATTATATAAGGATATTTAAATAGTCCCTGATCAGGACATCCCTAATATTTATGTAAATATATTTTGAAATAATTTTATGATAGATAATATTTTAATATATATATTTATATATTTTGAAATATATGTAAAAATATATATTTTATTTTATTGTATTTATTGATTTATTTTGCTGTAGGGGACCATCTGATTAACCTCTTTAATACAGCATATGTGCATATATCATAAACTTTTAATGTATCTGAAAAAACTTATGAACCCACATGTGACAAAAAAATAAATAAAATTGCAAGATCCAGATAACATGCAAATTGTACATATGCAATCCAGATAACACTTTAGAATAGGGAAGCACACATTCACTATTAACTAAGGGTTTTCCCTGAACAAACTCCTAATGTGCTGTTTATTAATAGTTAGTAAGGTATTTGTTAAGTTTAGGTATGGTGTAGAATTAAGGGATCTAGAAAGTAGTCATTCAGAATAAGGCATTAATGTGTGCTTTATAAGTACTAATAAACAGAATGATGATAAGCAATAGTTAATAGTGAGAATTGGTCCTTAAAATAAAGTGTTACCTCTCATATTAGTCAAACAGCATGAAGGCTTTAGTGGGTAATTCTGTCTGCTTGCACTGCAATACCAGACATTCAGATTCAGTTTCTTAGACTCTAAAGGGCCAATAAATGTTGCTCATAGGGTTGGATTCAGAGCAGCTTGGCTCATTACAATAACAACAGAACATCACTCTGACTCCAGTATAGGCCTCAGTGTGACAGTACAAAAACTGCAGCAATTATATCAGCTTCATTAATTATTAGTCCTGTCCACCTTTTTTCAGACAGAGGTGTCAAGTCAGATCAAACGCAAATGAATGTTTCATTGGTTAGAAGTGGGCTCTTGGTTTAGAATGTGGGCTGGTTACAGATGGTGATAAACTAATAATGATTTATGGTTCACTGACAATCATTTTTAGGGTCACCTGTCAGTCAAGCAGTAAGTTGCTAAGCTCCGCCCACTCTTTGCTACAGAAGATCCCACAGGCGACTACTTCCATGGACAACACTTACATTTACACAAAACCTTTTTCAACTGAACACGTTTATGTGTTTTGATCATTCATTTACACTACAACAGTGAAATGGGTTTACAGTTTTTTTCAATTGCTAACAAGCGTTTACCAATACTTAAAATACTTTTTCTAAACTCTTAACACAGCAGCACACCTACATCACACAATTAGCCAATTAGTTAATTTTCTGGCCAAAACCACATTTTGTTAAATAAATACAAACTCTACATTTCAAAAAGCTGAATACATTTTTCTTCATATACTAACTCTATCAAAACACAACAAACCTGATACAAAATCAAGTCATTCGGTCAAAACATTAGCACTGGTTTTCTATCCAACAGGAACATATAGTCAATCATACTGTCAAAATGATAACAATTAATGGCTTTACAAAAACTGCATTACTTGTCATGTCTCAGTTCTACCTGCATTTAATAGACAATATAAAAATCCATAGTTTTTTGTAATTTAGCCTTCAGTTTACCTTCATCTGAAACCCATTTTACATTTTTAACATTGTGTTTCTTTTCCATTTTTACATTGTGTTCATTCTTGGCAACATACTAGCTACAACTGAATGAGTCATTACTTTATAGAATGTACAATAGAAAAAAATAGGGTCCCCTATGCAGAAATTCAATGGGAACCTTGAACCTTCAGTGTGTGAGTGTTGGATGTGGATGGTGCTCTCGTGGTAGCTGATGCAGTGATCAACAAACATTACAACATCCTTTGGTTACTATGCAAGCTTGTTTTCTGTCACAGAATAAAACAAGTAAAAACAGTAATTGTGACCTTTTTATCTCACAATTCAGACTTTATCAGAATTGTGAGATACTGTAAATTAACAATTGCAAGAAAAAAGTCAGAATTCTGAGATAAAGTCACAATTACTCTTTACCCTTTATATTCCATGCAGAAATAAGCTTTCATAGGTTCCACATGTGTACGGGGAAAAAACAAACAAACATAAAAATGCACAGTCTAACACACATTCTCACTCCTCTCCTCTACCTCTTCTCCCTTTTTCTGATCAACTACTCCTCTACCTCCTACAACTATTCCTCTCTCTCTCCCAGACATTATTTCTTTGTGTTGTTCTGCATCCACAAAACCAATTCAAAGAGCTCTTTTTTACTCTGTCGTTGATGTAATGGAAAGAGTTTCAACACCTGACTATTCCTCCAACTGAGACTGAAATCAGCTATTTCTAAATATTTCAGTGATCTGTTACTTAAAAGTGCTTATCAGTTGTTACAATACTTTATATAGAGAGGATTTTTCAATACTTTTGAGCTGCTGTTGTAGCAGAAGTAGAAGCTTTATACTATATTTGAGGTTTGGAACATTAGGTCTTAATTTCTGACATGCTGTGTTTAAACATTTGTAAATAAGACTAAAACGATCCATGATTTTGGTTTTGGGTAAGCTTGTGTGAAAATGCAAGCATTTTAGAAACACGGTAACTGACTGCATATTGTGTGAAAACAACATGAATTGTGTTAATGGTATGGTCTCAACAGACGGATGTTGTGCTAATTGTGTTTAGAGTTTTGAAAATATGACTAGAGATAAGACAAAAGGATGTTAGCAACTGAAAAAAACTGTAAAAGTGAAGGTTTTTGAAAACGATACCATTATCATCAAATTTGTGATCATGATGACATCATGCACACATGTACTGTATTACGTGTTTAGTGCTCAGATGCATAGTGTTTCTTCTAAAGTGCATCGCCAAGTACTGGCCTGACATGAATAATACAGTCATTTTTAAGAATTTGTGTTGATCCATGTGAATGGGGATCATTTTGACAATGCTGTCATCTGTACATGTTAAGGAAAAACTTAAAATTTTAGTACATTGTTGCCATGTAAACATACCTAAAATATGCTTGTAATGTGGTAATTATTTACTGACAAAGAAACAAATAAATAAAAAATACAATTATTACAATATAATGATTAAAAACTGCAGTTACTGTGAATCCGATTCAAAACAAATATTCTCAAAGTCAACTGAGAAGAGCCTCATTTAGAAAAGATCACATTAATATAAGTGAATAAAACTGTATTAATGCTTTCGCAACAATACTGTTAACCTCTTACACATCACACTGTTATTGATACTGCTACTGAATAGACTTAAGCTAAATAATGACATTATTGTCTTTTAGAGCTGCTTTACATTTCTGGTCTGTCTTCATAGTTGAGTTTCCAGAATTATTCTTATATTTTCTTGTTTCTCACTATGAAGCTGCTTTGACACATCTGTATTGTATAAAGCACTACAGAAATAAAGCTGACTTGACCATAGCAACTACAATGACCTGAATACATAAATACGTAATTAAACTGGCATTCGTTAAATGCCAGTTTAATTACAGCTTTCCTGTAGCTCAAATGGTAGAGCATGGCGCTAGCAACGCCAAGATCATGGGTTCGATTCCCATTGAAAGAAAAGCTGATAAAATGTAAAACTGTAACTTGAATGCAATGTAATTTCAGTATTTTTTATTATTTTCTCAGATGTGTATAGAGCACTCAAACATGATCAGGACACATCTGCATTCAAACGTTCAGAGGTCCTCAGGTCAGGAGAGAAAGATTTGTTTCATTCCTTCCCTCTCGGTGGGAAAGGTTGAGATTCGCTTCCAAAGCAACAAAGGAGCTCTAATATAAGATGAGTTTATGAAGCTCAGCAGCTGCTTCCTGCTTTCACTGTTAGTTATCACCACCGAAAATATTCAATGGTGTCGGCATTCTGCCAAACATGCTTTCAGTGCCGTTATTAGACCGACTTCAGCTGAGAGATGTGAAATATGACACGTCCGTATGATGGATCTGCATCTCACAATGCCTCACCTTACAATTCATGTACATTTAATAGTTATATTTGCAGAGTAATTATATTAATTATCTGTATCGAATCACAGTACAGAGATAAAGAAACTGCAAACAGATGTGACAACTGAATTTAACAACAGACGAAGATACAAATATGCCACACACACACACACACACACACACTGTGAGTCTGTCACCATAAATACACTGTACACATGTCACCATCACAGTCGAAACTGAAGAAATAACACTATAACGGCATCACTTCAGCTAAACAAAACACATTAGAGGAAAGATAGTAGTGACTCCTCATTCAAACAGTGTTTGATATAAACTTGTTTGTGAATGAATATGTGATGCTGAATATTCATGGTGTCACAAATGATCTTTGAGAGTGATTACTAAACTCTTTCCTATACATTACAATGAACAGTGAAATTTCATAAAATCTCTATCATTTTTATATACCACTGTAATTTTATAGTTTGGAACAATTCTACTCCACTGAATGCATTTATTAGCAGATAGATAGATAGATAGATAGAACAGGCAGACAGACAGACAGACATATAGATAGATAGATAGATAGATAGATAGATAGATAGATAGATAGATAGATAGATAAATAGATAGATAGATAGATAGATAGATCAGAGAATTAAGGAGAGTAAACAGACAGACAGACAGACAGACAGACAGAAGAGATAGATAGATAGATAGATAGATAGATAGATAGATAGATAGATAGATAGATAGATAGTAGATAGATTTAGATAGATAGATATAACAGACAGACAGATAGAGAATAGATAGAAGCCGCCGGACCTGACAGACAGACAGACAGAGGATAGATAGATAGATAGATAGAAGAGACAGACAGACAGACAGACAGATAGATAGATAGATAGATAGATAGATAGATAGAACAGACAGACAGATAGATGATAGATAGATAGATAGACGTATATGATAGATAGAATAGATAGATAGATAGAACATCTCACACATACTCCACTCCTCCCTCCACACATTGATAGACAGATAGACAGACAGACAGACAGACATACAGATAGATAGATAGATAGATAGATAGATAGATAGATAGATAGATAGATAGATAGATAGAACGATAGACCTAGATAGATAGATGACAAGACAGATGTCAAACTCTCAGATAGATAGATAGACTAGATAGAAACGTAGATAGATAGATAGACTAGAACGACAGACAGACAGATAGATAGAGCGATAGATAGATAGATAGATAGATAGATAGTTAGATAGATAGATAGATTGATAGATTGATTTAGTTCATTGTAAATTTATACAGATGAAGACAATGCACAACAAAAGTGAGCAAAACCAAAGAGCTGATGTAGACCAGAGTTAGAGTTAGCTATAAAGCTAATTTGCATCTGCAGTCCCTGGGCAGGATGTTGTTACAAAATTACAATGTTCAGTCAAAAACAATACAACACATACAATATCACATCATTCTCCAGTAAATTAAAAAATCAAGTCAATGATCACATATTTGATTTTCCTTAAGCTATACTTTAAGCGTACTTTTAAAAATACTAAATGTTGCACATTCTCTAATATAAACAGTTATTAAATTCCATCTTTCTGCTGCTCTAACTGAAAAAGGTGATTGTCCAAAAACAGTTTTCTTAAATTTAGTTGAACAATCACCTCTAACTGATGACCTGATGAGGTAGGATAACGTCTGATCAAAGATCCCCCTTTATAAAGCTGTGTTCAGTAATGGAGTTGTTTTGGCGTTCCTCTCGGTGATGATTGTGTGTCTGTGAACATGTACAGGACGAGGCTCTCTGGAGCTCCTCAGCGCTCTCAGAAACGGCTTCATGAATAATGAATAGCTGTGTCTGACACCTCACACGCCACGGCCGCGCTGGCAACTTCAGCCCCAGATGGAGAGAAACAAAGAGAAGAGAGGAGAGATCTATCCTTCCGGGAAAGGGATGGAGAGAAGGAGATAAGTGACTAGCTGCTGATGAGTCAATGGATGGGATGGGCCTGAGCCCGACAGACGAAAACCAGAGAGAGAGAGAGAGAGAGATAGAAACAGAGGACAGACGAGGAGAGAAAAGCAGGGACGAGAGAGAAAGACGTCAGGGAGTCGATGAGAAAGAGACGCCTGACAGAGGAACAGAAAGTGACATGGGGGAAAGAGATGATAAGGAAAGAGTGTAGAGGAAATTAGACTTACTAATTAAAGGGACAGTTTGCTCAAAAATAAAATGCTGTCATCATAAAGAATGAATAAACATATGAGAAAAGCAGTCCAACCACTGCAACTGGATTGATTAGTGAACGAATCATTGGTTTTGTGAACTGAATCAGCAGATTCATTGAACAGATCAAGCTCAAAGAATGATTCATTATTCACCATGTTTCTCATAAGAATAAATAAACTGTAGAGACTGTAACTCACATGAGATCGACAACAATCCAGTCAATTCCTGATGGACAAAATCAAGTCGCTAATACATTTTTCTTGTTCATGAAGCTGTTTTACTGCGATGCATATCATAATAGGAAAGAAAATACTATCACAACATCCTTTTCATGACGACTTTGAGGTAAGTCACAGGGTAACTAATCAATATCACCATACATCCCTTGTTGATTAATCACAGTGCATTAAGAAAATAGTTTTGCAATTCTGAAATGTTGTTTAAAAATGCAGATGATCTAATTAAATATGCACAAATTTGCATACATCTCCAGAACAGAAATCGGAGCACTGGATAACTAAATAACCTGGCGTATGTAAAGCTCATTTTGAGAAAGCAACCTTTTAAGATATGAATTGAAATAGAAAGCTACTATGCAAATAGATAAAGTACAGTAATTTTGAATGTTTTCTTTCCACTAGTCTGGAAGAAGACATGTTATGAAAGCAAAATCTCAAAATTGATCAGTGCATGAAAAAAACAATGGCTTTTCCTTGTAGTCTCTTGCCTGAAATACCAGACTGAATCTCTTTAATAATTCCAAACTATGGTTCTGTTTGTGTACAGAATACAGGAGTTGTTTTTGAAACTGTTGAAGCAGTTTTCTGTTTATGCAATTTAAGCTGCAGCTTTCAAACAGATTACTTCTAAACCGTACGGCCGGAGAGAGAGAGACAGACCAGTGTCAACATTTGCAAACAAGTCAGGATGTGTCCATCTGTTTTCCAGCAACGCAACTCTATTCAAAAGACAATGACATCACTGCATTAACAACTGATTGTTCAGATCAGTAATGCACACACTGTACAGATTTAATGTGCCCTGTAAAAGAGCTTTCTACTCTCGTTAACGTCCGAGTAAACACTTAGAGCAGAAGTGCAGTGAAAGCTGTGTGAGATGCTGGTTATGCCTTCATCACAATGACATCATGCAGGAGATCTGAGATCATGACTGAAAGCCACTCAGCAAAACTGAGCTGTCCAATCAATCCACCGAAGACAAACACACAATATGCATGCTCTGTGCACTGCACCTCATATAAAAACATCCATGCATTTATAGCTTTCACAGTAAAGTGCATGATTCCATGCCAGCAACATTTACAGACAACACGCTCAAGCACTTCTGAGTCCTCACCAGGCAGCTGCCTTAACTCGTCTTTGCTGTCTAAGCTAATTTAATTGTGTTTGTGATTGAAGCTAAGTGAGGTATAGTGATGCTATTTTACGGTACATGCTTTTTGCAGAAGGTAAGAAGGATGAGCTCATGGCCGTTAATCAACACGCTCTGGGACGCCAATGGAAACATGATCAACACTTGACTAGACTCTAATCAACTCAATGTGAAATCAGAACTGGTCATATTTACTTTAGTGTATGTTGCTGGTCTTATTGTGAGTGATTCCTCAGTGCAGGTTATTCTAAAGAAAAAAAAAATGTCTTCACAGTTTTTTAATCAAACTGTAATATCTTGAACAGCCTCTGAAACATCAGGCAGCACAGGTGGGGAGCATTGTTAATCATTAGTCAAATAACTACTCAGTCCTTGTGTTAGGCAGCTGGTGTAATGCTGCCTTTTTAAAATATTGCCAATAGTTAATGCATTAATTGAATGCAGGTTAACAATAATGCAATAAAGCTTACTGAAATAATGATAGATTGGAAAAATAAGCATTACCCTTGGGGTACGCTTTCAAGGGTGAATTTTTGATGTTCAAAAAATGTTATTGCTCAGAGGAGACGCTTCACAGATCTTGAGGTTTAATAGAGTTCTCAGCTATATAAACTTTGTCTATATGTTACATTACATTATGTACATGCTGTAATGTTTATGTTGTTACAACATGTCTGTTTTGTTAATGTGGTTATAATGTTATGTTATATATTATCTTAATGTTATGTTCATTTTCGTAACAGTATGCTACATTAATGTTAAAGTATGTTCTGTTCTGTTATGTTAATGTTACAAAGTTCTATGTTTATATTATGTTATGTTACATTATGTTATGCGATATGTTTATGTTGTTATGTCCATGTTATGTCACAGTATATGTTATGGCAATGTTATGTTACATGTTATTTAGTCTTATGTTTCTGTTATGTTACATTATGTTATGCTATGGTAATGTTATGTTTCTTCTATGTTTCATGTTGTGCTATGGTAATTTTATGTTACATCATGTTACATGTTATGCTATTGTAATGTTATATTATGTAACGTTATGCTATGGTACTGTTATGTTATATTATGTTACATATTATGCAATGGTAATGTTGTTAAATTATGTTACATGTCATGCTATGGTAATATGTTATATTACACTATGTTACAGTATGTCACAATATGTTATATGCTATGGAATGCTAATGTTATGTTTATTTTAATATTTTAGGTTAATGTACTGTTATATTTATGGTATGGTAATGTTATGTTTATGTTACATTATTTTTCTATTTTAGGTCAATGTACTGTTATATGTTAATGCTGTAATGTTACAGTATATGTTTATTTTATGTTCTGCTACAGTGTGTCATGTTACCCGTTATGTGCTCATGTAAGATCACTGGGTTTCTTTTTCTCCAGAGAGCACTATCTGAGGAACACGAGGCTTCAGTAAACGTCTCATTTTGCTGTTTGCTTTTAGTCTAATACCTCAAAACAATCGAGACTTTAGAGATCTCATTTGTGATTTTTTTTCTTAACTATGTGAGCCCACAGATCAAATCAATATCTCACTGACTAGCCTGAACCCTCAGAAATACGTCACCTCACCGAAGTAAAATGGATTGCATTTGATGTGTTATGACTGTCAAATCACCGTCAGCACATTGTGACATACTTTGTATGTTTATGCAGGAAAATATGAAAGCGTGTTTATGTGAGTTTATCTGTTCTAAGCCGCCTGTTTCTGAATCAGTCTGTGAGTGTTTGTTCGTATGTTTATTTGTATGTATGAGGGAGAACGCATGTTTTGCATGCTGGTCTTCTTTAAATAGCCCTGATTTTAATCTCTAGACTGCGCTTTCTTGACAGATCCAGCCTGTTTGCCTCTCCTGCCACCGTCTTTATTTAACTCTCTCTCTTTCTCCCTATCTCTCTCTCTCTTAATCTCTATTCCTCTCTTTCTGGTATTCTGACCATTGCTCTCTGGCCCCTAAAGCCGTTGTCTCTTCTGCTCTGCGTCTGCATGTGAAAAGCCCAGTGGATTTATAGGGTTTACTGCCAGCTCCTCTCTCTCTCTCTCTCTCTCCACATGCTTCCTGCTCACGCTCATCTTTCTCATGCTCTCTCTCTTCACCACATGCTATTTCATTTTTCACACCATTCCTTTCCGTCTGGTGACACTGTCATTATTCTCATTATGATCTCTGTGCTGCCGTTGTCTTAGTTCGCTGGAGCGAGAATGACCACCAAGGCCCAGATGTGTCATTTGCTTTAGTGTTTTTTTTTTTTTGGGATTAAATGTAAAAGTCTGTGTTCATGTGATCTGGATGTATTCAGGGCTGTTTACTGGAATGTAAGCAGTGCCTGCCTTAAAAAAAAAAAAAAAAAAAATATGTACAAATTAAAATGAAAAATGCAGCAAAATACGAGTTAAGACACTGACAAGTTTCAGACTTTGGAAATCATCACTCACCACGTTCATGAATAAATAAATATGAAAAAATAAAATATAAACAAACAAACAAACAAATAAATAAATAAATAAATAATAAAAAACAAAGCAAAAATATGACATCAGACCACTGTTATTGTTAACTAAAACTTTAACTTAAAATTTCGTTATTTGAAACAAATCTGAGATAAAATAATATATCAATGTTCTATGAAAGTAATATTAATAATACAAATACTACTACTACTACTACTACTACTAAATAATAATAATAATAACTGACCATTATAAAAACTAAAATAAAAAAAATGAAGTATTAAAATTACTCAAGCTAAAACTGAAATAAAATAAATTTAAAGGTGAACAGAAATATATATATAAAAATAAAATGACTAGAACTTAAACTAAAATTAAAAATGAAAATTGAAAATCTAAAAATAAAAGCTAATACAGTATTATGAATAAAATACCACCTAAACAGCTTCAAAATAAAACACTAACAATATATAGATTAAAATATATATTTTTAAAAAAGAAAATAATAGTAATGTAGTAATATGTCTGCATTATGCTATGCAATAATAAAATTGCTTTAAAAAAATCTTTATTTACAATAACACAGTAAAGAGCATGTAAAAAGATAAAAATGCATATATTTGTAAAACCTAGACTTTCCATGTATAATTACAGTTATAGTACTGGTTTCTTGATCATGTAAAATGGTGTTCCTTTATCATCCAACCCTGAATCCATGTGAACATAACAGAACTGGAGGATGAATTCACATTAAACCCAAACACAGAGAGGAGACACGCATGACTGATTCAGACACGGTTTGCTCTCCTGATGCGCTGAGAAGGAAGACCAAGGGTGAGATGTTTACGCTCAGCATGTGCTTAAACACACTCAACATGTCTTTTATGTGTGTTTAGATGAATATGACTGCTGCTGCGGTGTGTGTGTGTGTGTGTGTGTGTCTGTGTGTGTGTGTGTGTGTGTGTGTGTGTGTGTGTGTGTGTGTGTGTGTGTGTGTGTGTGTGTGTGTGTGTGTGTGTGTGTGTGTGTGTGTGGTGTGTGTGTGTGTGTGTGTGTGTGTGTGTGTGTGTGTGTGTGTGTGTGTGTGTGTGTGTGTGTGTGTGTGTGTGTGTGTCTGTGTGTGTGTTGTGTGGTGTGTGTGTGTGTGTGTGTCTGTGTGTGTGTGTGTGTGTGTCTGTGTGTGTGTGTGTGTGTGTGTGTGTGTGTGTGTTGTGTGTGTGTGTGTGTGTGTGTGTGTGTGTGTTGTGTGTGTGTGTGTGTCCAAAAATATAATCTGTGTGTGTGTCCTGGTACCCATGTGTGAGTGTGGGTGTTGTGGTGTGTGTGTGTGTGTGTGTGTGTGTGTGTGTGTGTGTTGTGTCTGTGTGTGTGTGTGTGTGTGTGTGTGTGTGTGTGTGTGTGTGTGTGTCTGTGTCTGTGTGTGTGTTCTCTGTGTGTGTGTGTGTGTGTGTGTGTGTGTGTACTGGTTTTTGTGGTGTGTACAGTGGACAAAATTTGTTTAATGACATGGGTGTGACAGAGGTATTACAATTTGAAGGTGTGTTTATGAGGACACTGCCTATGTGTAATTCAAAAGGCTTAAAAAACATACTAAATGTGTGTTTTTTTGAAAATCTATAAATGCACACAGTCTCCTGTGAGGGCTAAGTTTAGTGTGTAGGGTTGGTGTAGGGCAATAGCACATACAGATTGTACAGTGTAAAAACCATTACGCCTATGTGAGTCCCCGTAAACCAAAAAACAAACATCTGTGTGTGTGTGTGTGTGTGTGTGTGTGTGTGTGTGTGTGTGTGTGTGTGTGTGTGTGTGACGAGTGCGAGTGCGAGTGCGAGTGTGTGTGTGTGTGTGTGTGTGTGTGTGTGTACGAGTGTAAACGTGTGTGTGTGTTTGTGTGTGTTAGCGAGGGAGAACGAGCGTACGTATCTATGATTCTGCGTCATCCCCGAGAGCAGAGATCAGAGGTGAGACTCTTTCACACGCTGAGATTCTGCAAACCCAAGACATGAGACTGAAGAAGCTCTTGAAGACAGCTCGGCAGACGCAGAGTAAAGCATGACTGAGCGACTGTGAGTCACTCTCACCTGCCTCGGGCCTAATTTAGCTCATATTAGCTGAGCGCCCCACAAACAAGCTATTTACACAGGGATAAACGTCTTTCACACACAGGGAGCCCTTCATCGTCACTGCAAAAAATACTGAACGAACCAGCTTTAAAAAAAATAAAAAAAGAGTCTCTGTATACTGCCTTAGTCTCTAATATATCAAACGGTCATTATGTACATTATCAAACAGATAATTCTGGTCCTGGATGCATGCTAAAACAGACAATATAAGAACAGCTGTGATACACAACATCAGTTAGCTACTGTACATATCACTACACTCACAAAGAGTAACGATTAACCTTAGTCAATAACCAATTATATCAATAATATCAATTATATATGAATACATACACATGCACTACTGTACATTTTTTAGTAATTCACGGAAGGCTGTGTTATTTTAGAATCACTGATATATACTGTAGTTCTTGTGGTTGTTTTTTTTTTTAATTAGACTTTATTTTTTATTAAATTTAATAATATGTTAATTTTATTATTAATTCATTTTGGTTAAAGTTTTAGTAGTTGCTGTTGTTATTATTATTAAAATCTGATTTTATGTAATATTTATTTATTAGTTTATATTATTACAGTACTTCAAGTTCAACTAAACTGAATGGTAAATGTTGCCTTGGCAGGTAGCTGAAATTATGCTTTATTTATTTTTTTCCCATTAAAAAAATATTTATTTATTAAAATTATAAATTATCCCATTTATAATTTTTTTCCCATTTTTTTTCCACATTAAGCACAACTATTTTCAACATTGATAATAATCAGAAATGTTTCTTAATCAGTATATTATTATGATTTCTGAAGATCATGTGACACTGAAGACTGCAGTAATGATGCTGAAAATACAGCTTTGATCACAGAAATCAATTACAATTTTACAGTATATTCACATAGAAAACAGCTATTTTAAACTGTAATAATATTTCATACTTTTTCACTGCAGTTTTGATCAAACAAATGCAGCCTCGGTGAGCAGACGAGACTTCTTTCAGAAACATTACAAAATCGTCCTCTATACTTATTGTTTTTATATGTAATCAAAGGCATATTTTGCCCAAAAAAATCATTAATAGTCAGCTATAATACTTGTTTTTTTTTTTTTTTAGGTGTACACTTCCTTTATCCGTGTTTCACAACTATCAACCCAGTATGCTATTAAAATACTTTTTTTGTTGTTTGTGTCACTGCTTTTGTAGGTTGGGAGGTAATAAAACCTGATCGGGAGAAACTGTGCCTTATTAAAGTATCCTTTTTGGAGACATCCAGGGCAGGACCCAGAGGGAACGTGTGCTTACTGTGCAAACCTGAGCTGTTTCGAGTCCTCAGAGCTGTGTGTGTGTGTGTGTGTGTGTGTGTGTGTGTGTGTGTGTGTGTGTGTGTGTGTGTGTGTGTGTGTGTGTGTGTGTGTGTGTGTGTGTGTGTGTGTGTGTGTGTGTGTGTGTGTGTGTGTGTGTGTGTGTGTGTGTGTGTGTGTGTGAGAGAGAGAGCATTCGGCGCCGATGTTAAAGAAGCTGATCTTTCCTCCACACTCACAGTGTGTGTGAGGCTGCCAATCACAACATAGGCTCATTAGAAATACACACCGCTACCTACATTTCTGCAAAACTCTAAAAAACTTACTTATACAGTTGAAATGAACACTAGAGGCAGTAAAACTCCCACAACTCTTATTCCTTTTTACACAAAGTATGATTTGCAGGTCCACAGTTTTGATTAATAAAGCCTCATTTTCGCATAATTACTTGAGGTAATGTTATGAATTCAAAACAATTTTAACATGCTGCGAGATTTGAAAACTGGTGCATTTGAAGGTTAGCATCACATATCCAGCTTCATATGCATGAGTTTTTTAACTCAGTAGGTTTGGAGTTGCACTTCGGTGATGAAGAGCTTCGGCACGAACCCTGTGAAACTACGGTTCAACAAAACAGCTCGAATCCACATAATGAAGTTAAAATAGCACGGCTGCATCAACAAATGCATTTTAATATCACTTTTGCATTTGTTGATTTAATTTCTAGTGATTATCGTCAATTTGATTTCACAAACTAAACTGAGCTAGACAATGACATCTCTGAATTCAATAATGAAATGCCCTTAAATGAAAATTGAGTGTTGAATCTTATTATTATACATTACTGACACTCTATCCTCCAACTTGATACTGTTAAGTGCTTTGACACAATCTGTATTGTTAACAGCGCTATATAAATAAAGGTGACTTGACCCTATCAGGTTTAGGGTTGGGTTTGGTGTAGGGGATATTTCCAACACGATACAGCATTAACTTTTAGGGACACTCCCTGAACATTTGAATTATGAACCACCGCAATACGTAATACAAACACAGCAATACATGCCTATATCAATGTAACAAAAACGTGCCAGGGTCACATATTGACCCGTGTTTTAGCGCCACTCACTGGACGTTTCACTTTGAAACTGCTGTGAAACGTGCATTAAGGTGCTGCAGAAATGCATTTAGAGGCACGTATTTCGACTGAGCCTGGGTTGGTGAATCCGCTCCGAGCACAATCCCCATCCTTACAAAATGACACGCACATTCACATGCCAACCGTTACTCCATTTTTGCCATCAAATCTGTTTGAATCATGTAATTCCTCACTCTTGGAGCCCACAATTTGGCCACCCTGACCGTACGCCAGCCATTTCTATTCTGAACCAGCCAGCCATTACCAAAACGCACGCACAACATTTCTGTCTCTCGAAACAGGAATCATTTTTCCAGTGGCTGCATTGGATTTAGTAATGGACGAGGTACATAATGATGGACCACACACACACAATTTGACATAATTAAGCTGCGCAGGCTTTCGAATATTTGCCAGTTAGTGTTTGCAAACACACAACACCACATGAACCAGATAAGTTTCAATTACGTGAGCGCAAAAAGACAAAAACAACACATGCAATCATTAGTCTGCTTCTCTCTCTGCAGCAGAGGCTGGTAGATTGTCTCCCTTCAGGCATTGTTCATTAGCTTGTTAGCTCACATATGATTTCTGTGGGTTTAGCCTTTTGTCAACATGGACAAACAAGCTCTATTACTGTGAGCCGTCAAAGTTACGGCATGCCAAGCACAGCTCTGAGTCCGAGATCGACGGTGAGATTTTAACCACATATGCACAAATGTTGAATTTAATGCACTTTAGGGCCTGAGGAGGGTTGCATAAACTACTTGGACTAGTCAAGACAGTTATGGTAGATTGGTCTAATTTGAAATCTGAAAAGTAAGACTGAGTACCTCTTGGCTAACTGCTAGTAAAACACAGTCTTTGCATAAACACGTTAATGCAACTGGCCTCTGAATTACACGTTTGTGACACTTGTTGATGAAAATGAGAGATAAAATAAAATAAACTGGGCGTACTCAACTAGAATGCAAAACTTATTTTACTTTATATATACAGTATACATATTTTATAAAGGCTACAGATGGGAACGGTGGGTCAATTTGAGGTACCAGCCATCATATATAGTACGACAGCCAGCTCTGGAAGTAAAAATCCCATTCATGTTTTCTATAAGCGGATTCATTTTTCACAATAACTTCATGGCTTTCACGATAACCATTAAAGACAGATCTACTCTGAGCTCAGAGGTTGTTAATTTATGGTGAATGCTTCAGTTGAATTCATCATCCAGCATTATTTCAACTTATTTTTTAAATAATCATGTTTAACAGCATAATTACTGGTGAAGAACTACATTACCCATGATTCTGCAGAGAAATCACCACCAATCAGAGAACAGAAACAAGCAAATCCTGCCAAAAAATCACTGCGAATGACATAACCGAGTTTCTATAACAATCAGTATATTTAAATCTATAGCTTTATATTTATCTATTGCTTTTATTTTGACACCGTCACTTGTAATGCTTCCTGGGATTGTAGTTTTTTTGCTCATTAAAGGATGCTTGCATTTTTTGTTCAGTTTTCAAATACTTTCTTGCTTCAAAGTTTGTAATGCTGTGATTCACCCTGAAGCTGGTTGGTGTGGTTCAGTTATAACTCTTAAACAAAGACTTTTTAAAAACCTAATGGGGGAAACAAAAATATTAATAATGAGAAAACTGCTTTTCAGAACCAAGCCTGAAACGTTTCTCTCTTTAACCTCCTAACACAACACCCTTGCAATCTCTCCTAGTACTGTTGCATTAGCATTATTGCAAGACAAGCACATCTAGCTGTATTTCTTAATTTGCTAAAACTTTGTCACTGATGGCCCAGGGCAAGACATCTGAAACTTTTCTATTAACATCCAGCAGAGTGGCTTCCCTCTCTCTGACATGCAACAATCATTTATTCATAATGAAAACAGATTGAAGCTCTCCTTAACCAGAAACGCCTCTGAAGAGCACATTGCAGTTCTGCTGCAGCTGCTGCATTTACACAGCTCTCAAAAACTGAATGACGATCAAATGACAATCCATCTGTCTTCGTGCGGTTCTGTCGTCTCAGTGCTTCATTGTGTTAGCTTTACACTAAACAAAGCACTTAGCGCTGAGGTTTGAAGTTCAATTTTCCAGCTGTAGACTACTCTTACAAATCGGCGAGTATCACGCGCCTTGGGCGGACTAGATGCGATATGAGATTTCTCAGCAAAGCGTCCCTTCATGCTCTGCTTTCACAGCTCGATTCATGAAGAGTGTGTGATGTTGGATGGTTTCTCCTGTCTATGTCATATGAGACGCTGTAGGGTTCATGATGACCTCTCTTACTATGAC
The DNA here is from genome assembly GCA_027422415.1 of Schizothorax lantsangensis. Classification (NCBI taxonomy): domain Eukaryota; kingdom Metazoa; phylum Chordata; class Actinopteri; order Cypriniformes; family Cyprinidae; genus Schizothorax; species Schizothorax lantsangensis. The sequence continues at coordinate 36,717,329 of CM049846.1, read as the reverse complement.
TCCTATTGTCCAGACACATCTGAGAACCTTTTAATGCAACTGTGCTTCCAGGTATATTCTTTATATTCAGAAATATTCTGCTAGAAATATTCCCAATGCCTTCTAATGATCACAGGTGTATTTTTCCTGAAATCACAGACGTAGTTATTCAGGCTGAAATCAGAGACGTTACTAACTGAAATCAAGGCATACTGTATATTTCACAACACTGTCACTGACTGTAAATGACTGTTAATTACATTTGGAGAATGTTAAACTGTCTGACAACCAGTTATTTTTCACTTAAGACAACGGATCATATCTGCTTACTAAGTATTGTACTCTCACAAACCAACTATTATCTAAATTAATGTTTGTGCACTCAGGCTTGTACCCGCACATCAGCGTTTTCACCTGTGATATCAGATATCATATTTTCTTTATTTACTTTTTGAGAATCACTCACTTCTGCTTTATTTCAATCTCTAACAGAGCGACCAACATTAAAATCTCTTACAATAACAAAACTGACCAATATTTCAATCTCTAATAGTACAAAAACAACCATCTCTAATTTAAATTTCATACTATAACAACACTTAACAATATTTAAATCTTCAACTAGAACTAAAGCGTCTGACATTTAAATCTGTTACTAGATCAAAACCAGCCAACATTTAAATGTCTAAATGAAACAAAACTAACCAATATTAAAATGTCATACTATAACATACAGTAACTGAACCAACATTTAAAATAAATAAATAAATATATGAAAAAATCTGTTAATAGAACAAAAACTGACCAATACTTAAATATCTTAATCTGAGAAAACCAACCAATATTTAAATATCTTACTCAAACAAAACTGACTAATACAAAATCGACTAATATTTAAATTTCTGTGGCATTGATATATGCAAGACAACACTATAAATACAATATAGCCAGATCTAAACTGAAGGATCACTCGTATCATTGACCAGGGCCAGCGCTAAAACTTGATAAAACACTAAAGCATCACAAACATAAGCATATGACTTTCTGTGAAGCAGCTATGAAAAGATCCATACTGTAAAAAGAGACATACAAATAAATTTGCCTTGATTTGACACATATTTAATACAGACAGTTTTCAAATAATAAGGAAGTTCAAGGGTAATTGTTTATCTAGTGTGGGTTGATATACAGTATGCACATCTATTATTTTCTGTTGTTTATTCGTAATTACTTGATGAAAATACATACATTTTTATTATTATTCTTTTACTATTTGAATTCAATGACATTGTCATGCATTTTAATGCAATAAAATGTGAAAACATCACAGTTCACAAACAAAACACAGTCCTTCTTTCTGGAGCTGTGAGAACATTTGAATCTCATTAATTCCAGACTCTGATTGGGTGTCTCATGATCGGCTAAACGTGATTGGCTGTGTGGCAGGGTGGGCGGGGCAGTTGTGGTGATCTCTCCTGCAGTTCTCATGTTGATGGAGTTTTGGATTTGAGAGATTTCTATTGTAAGCCACATCCAGATGGCTGGTGTACCTACAGTGACACGGATGAGGGCTGGAGAAGAGCTGGTGAGCATGAATGTGCATGAATACATCGATGCTAAATGAAGGTCACGGGTTAGAAGAACAGAACGGCTTTAGGTCTCAGGGTGGCATCGCTAGCTTTTACACTTCTACAGGTCATGACGGCAGTAGCCAGACAGTGGGAATGGATCAGGAACAGAGATGAAGCCTGGATGCGCTCCAAACGCTGGAGGAAAAATGGGTCTTGGCCAGACAGCGGTGAGGTGACCGCTGGACATACACACACACACACTCGCACCGCACGACCGCTGCGCACTTGTCACTCGAATGATGAAGCACCTGAACACTCCTCTCGTCTCCCGTTTTCTCTCTCTTCTTTATAACCTCCTATTCAACTTCAATCCACTAAACTCTCTCTTTCTGTCTCTCTGGAGGGAATTCTCTCAATCGAAATGAATTGTGTCCACTGATTTTTGTGTTGTTTTAGTGGACGATTCACTGAATGAAAGTGTGTTTTGGACTTGCTGGTTTGTGTTTGGATGCCGCAATCTGACTTACTTTACAGCATCACTGCAACACTTTCATTCAAGCACCTGGATCTTTAAGATGCCTGGATGTCTTCCAGGTTATGATGCCGTTCTCCATCATTTGAGGAATAACTGCTGCCATAATCAATAGAAAATGTAACCAAACACACCTTTGGTTTTGGTGGGCGATAACAGTGATGCTTTATTTGTCACAGGAATCTGAAGTTTTGCATTTAATGCACTAAAGCAATAAGAGTCAATGAGTCTAATTTATGTACTAACTAAATTTGGCAGAAAATGACCTTATTTAAAATTATGTAAGATATGCAATTCAAATTAAATCAAATTTTAATTTCAGTGCATTAGCACGTGGTTAAACTGGATTGCATGTAGTGTTAATTTTTATATTATTTATATTATATTTTGAATTATATTTTATTTTTAGGTTTTCAGTTTACATTTTAATTTTAGTGTACGTTTTTGGTATTTCTCATGAGATTTTGTGATTTTTATCAGTTTTTTATCAATTCTATTTAGTTTAATTTATATTTCGGTTTTATTCATGTTTATGAATCAACTATTTATTTCAGTTTTTCATCAAATATTAATTGTATTTTATTATATTTATTTATTTACATTTTTTTCAGGTTTATTTCAATTGATGAAAACAATTTTAATTGTTTTATTTTTAGTTGATAATAGAGATAGTTCACCCACTCTCCCTCAAGTTGTTCTAAACCTGTATGAGTTTCTTTCTTTTGTTGAACATAAAATAAGATATTTTGAAGAATGCTGTAACTAAACAGTTTGTTGTAGCCATTGAGTTGTTCTTAATGATTAAGATGCAGGTTTTTGCACTGAATCGATACATGCACAAGCATCACAACTATTTATTGAATTTTCCCCAGTGACTACATTTCAGTGGATAAAAATACGTAGTTCCAGTGTGAGCGAGTGGTTGATGTAATAGTGTGTGTGTGAGTGTTTCTTTCATGTGTACGGGGGATCGGAGGTCTCGTACAGTGGCAGTATGTGGGACAGATAGAGATGGGTTCCCCAGCGTCCAGAAGCGAGCTGAGATCAAAGGCCGCTGTACTGACCATCCATACAACCTGTCAGTACTTCCCCTCGATCTCACCCCCTCCATCCCTCAAACAAACTCCTATTAAAGAGCACAGCGCTGACGGACTGATGCAGTCATCTAACTACAGCACTGTGATGATCTCTGCTGAAGTTATGCCATATTCCCCGATCCACTTAACTGAATCAGTTTGTTTGGATGCTTCATTAATATCAAAAGCTTCCGAAACGATTCACTTATTCTGTCCGGCACTGTGTTTTAAGACTGTTTAAGTTGCTGTTTCATGCTGATATGTCTTCAACATTAAAAGTACTAATGATATTAGTTTCTATTGTTTTGGTAACACTTTAAAATAAGGTTCCATTTATTAACATTAGCCTAGTTGACCATATTAGTTAACATGAAAGGACTATTGTTGACTCTTTGATTAATTATTATTTCCTTTTTTTTAACTGGATTGCACGTAGTGTTGTTATTTTAGTATTATTTATATAATATAATAGTATGTATTTATATTTTGTATTAACGTTTATTTTTATATTTTCAGTTTTCATTTTAATTTTAGTGTAAGTGTTGGTAATTATCATGAGATTTTGTGATTATTATTATTATTAATAATAATAATAACAATGATAATATTACTGTGTAGCATTCATTTATTTTTATTTTAGTTATATTCATTTTTCATGCTTCAACTTAAACATATTTTATTTCAGTTATTTGCCAAGGCAAAATTACTCTTTTCTGTTTAAGGTGTTTTTTTTGGGGGGGGTGACATTTTATTTAAGGTTTTCATCTAATATTTATGTGTTATTTAAGTAAGGAAGGAACAAACAAACAAACAAACAAATAAATAAATAAATAAAAATGGCACAACAATCTTTACTAGCATTACAAGTGGAATCCAGAAAGGAAAGCTAAAAACAACAACAACAACAACGCTTAATTTAATATCAACATTGTCAATAAAAAGGATCCAGATGCATTGCAAGCCAGACTTGCAAAGTTCAAACCACAAGCTACAGTTCTGATGCTGATAAACCTGCTGTAAATCTCTTTTTACCCTGTTTAATCAGTCACTACACACCTCAAGTATAGCTGTACTCGAACCCGTCCGGATACGGGAACAGATGTGCATGAACATTCATCTTTAGTGCTGTGAATAATTCTGCAATTTGGCATCTGCTACAGTCGTCCACCGGAGGAGAGGAGGAATAAGACAAAGAGAGGACGAGAGAGGCGTGGGGTGTAAAGATGGCCGGAGAAGTGAGGAAGAGAGACAGCAGAAAGGATGTAAACAAGCAAGAACAAGAAACAGAGGTGGAAGATTTGATTGATTCTTGCCATGCATGTCCATTAACACTACAGAGTCATCTCATTCAAACGGATCATGCATGTATTAAATCTGTTGAGGAGAGTAACAGCATAAGATGTTTATTTGAGGATATGATCAGACTGTTTGATTGGCATCTATACTGAACATTAGAGCGCAAGTGTCTGCGTGAGATTTACTGTGCGAGAGATTCTAGCCTCGCTCATGCCTTGCTGAGGCTTTGCAGTGTCCTGATTAGTATTCTGCAGAGGAGCAGGCCACGGTCTAAATATAGCCAATGAAAACAAGACCAGTAGCATCATACTGCTAGCACTGGAACACTGACTGCTCACCAGTGAGACACAGAGCACAGACTCGCTCAGATCCAGACAGACATCAGCTCAAAAACATGCTGCAGCTCACTATTTGATCAAATACCTTCTCTTATCCCACATTAATATGCACAGATGACTATAAATAGCCATCCGTAGACCGATTCACCTGATACGTGTGAAAACTGGCACTTTTAAAACATCGCTTTGTTCTGTTTAACAGCAAAACTGGCTCGACCAATGGCACGAGTGTGGGGGCGGGGCTATCTGTTTGTCTGACCAATGGCAAACGGGTGGAGAGTTCAGGAGATTTTGCAGCTTTGAAGCAAGTGGCACAGTAATTACACACTTCAACTTTACAATCAATTCAAATTCATCTCTCCAACCATTTTGAAATCCGAAACTCTTAAAATGTATTGAAATAGTCAATCAAGACATGCAGTCCTTTTGAGACGCATGATCATTTTTTATATATTTATTTCATATACACGCTGCATCTCCCCGTTGGTCTTTTTAAT